>MJUU01009537.1:12692-23361 GCA_002080025.1 Modiolus philippinarum
GGTGGTGGTTTAAAGGTATCTGGATGGTGGTGGTGGTGGTGGTGATGATTTTCAGGTATCTGGCTGGTGGTGGTGGTGGTGGTGGTGGGATGATTGGCTATGGTGGTGGTGGTGGTGGGATGATGGGCTATGGTGGTGATTGTGGTGGTGGGTCTGTTCATTGGTGGTTTAGCGGCGGCGGCGGTGGTGGGACTGTTAATTAGGGTTAGCGGCGTTGGTGGTGGCGGTGGCAGCAGCAGCAAAAAGCCGTAAAAAGGCCAATAAAGACAACAAAATTGCGATACATCATCAAAAATATGATCTGAAACATAGAATTGAACAGAAATACAATAAAACTTAAAATAAATGAAACAAAATACGAACTTGTACGTTGAAAACATCAAGATAAAATGAAATCTCGTAAAATCTCGTACTGAACGAGACTTGATAAAGGTAACAGATATCAAGTTGACAGTGTGACTAAACGATTGAAAAGCCTAAACATACCCCGAATTAATATATCACATGACTATAGCACCAAAAGTTTGGATTAAGGCTGATCTTGGGTCGATTAAGGGCCGATCTTGGGCCGAATTAAAAATTAAAGGTGCCGATAACTTCATAACAGAAGGTTCTAGTCATTAACTACCTTAACTAAACGCTTTAGAACTATAAAGATACCCAGAATCCATATATCACATGAGCCTATTACTAATAGTATTGATTAATGCCGATCTAGGCGCGACTTAGGGCAGATCTTTGATTTGTAAGGGCCGATAACTTCACACAACTACGTTCTACCCCCTAACTACCTATTCCAATCAATTTAGAAGGATTAAAATACATCGAATCCCTATATGATATGCCTAAAGTACAAGTATAAAGGGTAAGGGCCGACTTTGGGCCGTTTAGGGCCGATATCTCGTTTACACTCGTAGCTACGGTTTTAAAACCCTAGTATGACATCACAAAGTAAGAAAATACGCAAACAATACTCAAAAATTAAGGGTTACCATAGACTATGATCCCTCCACCACCACCACCAAGATACCTGAAAATCACCACCACCACCATCCAGATACATTAAAAATTACCATTTTTACTAACACAATATATGAAATCTTCCTTTTACTAATACAATACCATGATATCACCATGGTTACTAAGTAAATACTTTAAACTAATGTATCACTTCTAACTACCTTAAGTATTTTTCGTACCAATTCTGAAACGAAAAGTGGATTGAAGGTGTACATAATGTTGACCAATCAAATTGCAGGAAATTCAACCAATCAAAAGCCTCCATTTTCAATGGATTGACCAATCAGAATGTAGGAAAATCAACAAATCAGAAACTGTCTTACAAAAGTGAACCGCCAATCACAGCCATCGATACAAATGACTTTGACTATATACAGGCGCGATCAACCGGCTTCCTCACTCGCCAGACTGCCATTCTGCTGACCAGTCCTAAAGTGTGATCCCATGCGAAGATACCTTAAGTGACCAAATGGTAAGTACATTAATTACCCATCACTTATTCATATTCATAACTAATTAATATTCAGAACTAAATATTATAACTTAATATCATAACTAAATGATGTCCTTTTGTCTTTACAGATATATACCTTTGAATAGAGAATTCAAGTGTGATTAGAAGGACAAAAGCGTGATTCGAAAGAAACCTCAAATAAATGGTAAGTAATTTTATTACCCATCACTTATTCATAACTAATTAATATTCATAACTAAATATTATAAGTAAATATTAAAACTAAATGATGTCCTTTTGTCTTTACAGATAAATTGTTACAATTAACCAGACTGTGATTAGAAGAACTAAAGTGTGATTCAAAAGAAACCTCAAATAAATGGTAAGTAATTTCCACTCACTAATTATTTTTCATAACTAATTATAATATTCATAACTAATTTTCATAACTGAAATATTATAACTAAATCATGTCCTTTTTTTTTACAGATGTATACCTGTGATTATTGTCAACTATCGTTTGTAAAGAAGAGTCAGTTGCTACAACATTAGAGACAATTCAAGGAACATAGTATGTTTACATGTGGTGTATGCCTGAAGCATTTTACAAGAAAAGACAACCGAGATCATCATGAAAAGAAACATACTGATGACAGTTACTTCCCCTGTAATGAGTGTGGGTTATAATATAGGAACCAAGATAGTCTGAATGAACACCAGAATGAAAAACACCAGACAGGAGCTGGATTACCTCGTCAACCTATTGATCTAAGCGAACCCAATCAATATTACATCATTGAAAAAGGTAAAGGTACCAGAATGCCTCGTTTTAATACAGAATCCAATGAATACCATGTCACGTTCAAATATTTACATGTCAACAGTATTCAAGAAATATTAAAAACACTACAGACATTGTTCGACTCCATTGTATCAGAATTAACCAGCGAGATGATGGAAGAAGATTTAGTAAAAGTGACACTCGAATGCCCAGACCTGGATTTTCCTATACGATTACCCTTTATGAAAGTTGGGCAAATTTCAGGAGAGCCCTTGCTTTCAGAAAAGGAAAAGGTATTACAGTCAAATGAACAATTTACTTTGGACCAGGGCGTTAATCTTAATGTAACCCACGTGGAATTACCAAATGGTGGAGTCAGAAAACAGTGTGATTACGTGGACACCGAACGGTTTTTGAACGATAAACGTTGTATTATTCAGATAAACAACGATGATGAACTTTGTCTGGCACGAGCTATTGTTACAGCCATGGCCAACATTGTTGACCACGAAAAATGGGACATGATTCGTCAGGGACGAAATATTCAAAAGGAATTAGCAGTTGAACTACATGAATCAGCTGGAGTACCGTTAACTAAATGTGGAATCGACCAAGTCAAACAGTTCCAAGAGTATCTAAGTGACTATCAAATACATGTGGTTGCAGAGGAACATTTTAATGGTATTATTTACCATGGACCCCCAGCTGAGAAGAAAATATTTTTGTATTATCATGATAACCATTTTGACGTTATTACCAGTATGACTGCTTTTTTGAGTCGCAGTTACTATTGTACTGATTGTCACAAAGGATATGATCATAAAGAACAACACGTGTGTAACAACGTATGTAACTGCTGTCATAAAATGGATGACCAAACCGAAGATGTCGAGTGGATAATTTGTACCGATTGTTGACGGTATTTTAAAGGATCAACATGTTTTGATCTTCACCAACAGATGACGTCAGCGGGAAAGTCGACGTGCACTACGTATTATAAATGCCAGAGCTGTGGACAAACCGTGAAAAAACAGTTGAATAATCATCATACTTGTGGAAATGTGTACTTTAACGTTTGTAAAGATTACTATCCATCGGGACATCAGTGTTATATGTTACCTGTAAATAACAACAATGAACAGAAGAAAGAAACTTTTATTTCCTTTGATTTTGAATGCACTCAGGATGATAAGATTCAGTGTGATGAAGGATATTCACCCGACGACAACGGTAGGTGCACTCATTGTAAAACATCAACATGTGGAGCGTTAGAACACAAACCTAATTTATGTGTGGTACATAAAGTATGTTCACGGTGCATGGATGAAAACGTGGATAAAAATAGTATGTGTCAAATATGTGGAAAAAAACGAATTAATATTCGCCGGACCCAACACAACTGAAGACTTTTGTAAATGGTTGTTTTCCGGTGTTAATAGTTTAGCTACTGTTATTGCACATAACTTTAAAGGGTATGATTCGTTACCTATTCTAGGATATTTGTATCAGCACGGAGTCAAACCAACGATCATAGCTAATGGAACCAAGAACATGTTCATTGAAATACCAGGATGTCGTATTCGAATGATAGATTCTATCAACTTCTTACCCATGGCTTTAGCCGAACTACCCAAGATGTTTGGATTGACGGAACTGAAAAAAGGCTATTTCCCACACTTGTTCAACACGAAGACAAATCAGACCACCATACTTGAACATCTACCGGATGTGGGAGTTTATCAGCCCAATAGAATGAAACCTAAAGACAGAGACACCTTCCACCAATGTTACGAGACCAATTACCAACAACCATTCCATTTTCAAAACGAACTATTGAGTTACTGTAGATCTGATGTTGATATTTTGAGAAGAGCCTGTCTGAAATTTCGTGAATTGATTCTAGAGATGTCATCTACTAACGGACAGAGAGGAATCGATCCATTTCAACAATGTATCACAATAGCGTCTGCCTGTAATTTGGTCTTTAGACAGAAATTTCTACAGCCCGATACCATCGGTATTATTCCTGCACACGGATACCGCCCTTAAGAGAAACATTCATTGGAAGCCATGCAGTGGATCAAATACCTATCGGATAAGGAAGGAGTCCGTATACAGCACGCAGAAAATGGTGGAGAGAAACAAATTTGACCTTACAAAGTGGATGGTTACTACGAGAACGAAAACGGAAAATATGTGTTAGAGTTCAATGGAAAGTTCTGGCATGGATGTTTACACTGTTATAGTGCTACCACCGTAAATCCCGTCAACGGCATGACCATGAGCGACCTAAACGTACTATGGAAATGAAACGATATTTAGAAGATCAAGGTTATATATACATAGGTAAATGGGAATGCGAGTTTGATAAAGAGGTCCAAGACAATGATTAATTAAGACACTTATTCAACAATCCCAGATGATCACTCCTTTGGAACCCAGAGATGCTTTTTATGGTGGAAGAACGGAAGCCTTTACGTTGTACAAAGATACGTTGAATGGTGGATCCATTGATTATTACGATGTGACGTCGTTATATTCTTACATTAATAAAACTGGTAAAAACCCGATTGAACATCCGCACGTTATCACCGAAAACTTCACTGATATTCAACACTACGAAGGAATAACTAAATACCGATGTTACTGTGAATGTGCTTTCTGCATATGCGCATTTCGAAGGATTGATCAAATGCCAAGTGATCCCACCCAGAGGACTGTTCATTCCAGTACTACCGGCGAAGATCAACAATAAGTTATTATTTCCGTTATGTAAAACCTGTGCAGAATCAACGAGCACTGACTGGAACGTGGGTGACGGACGAAGTGAAAAAAGCTGTGGAAAAAGGATATATAATTCGACAGATCTATGAAGTGTTGCACTTTGAGACTGATCAATATGGCCCCCTTTCAAAGACCGGTGGTCTTTTTACCGAATATATCAATACATTCCTTAAAATGAAACAGAAAGCCAGTGGTTGGCCCGAGTGGTGTGACACCGAAGATAACTAGACATCGGAGAGATGGCAGCTATCTCTGTGGGCCCCGCTGTATAATATGTGCAAATTTAAGTGTGTGTGGACACAATACAGGTGTGGACGAAGTACAAGTGTGGACACCATCATATTATCAATATATCAACAAAATGTAAGCAATAATCTGACCTTGAAGATAAAGGTCAAGGTCAAAGGTCACCAATCATGGTTCATGACACATCGTCTTGAAGTGATCTATCTACATGCAAAATATCAAAAGCCTATCTCAAAAGACAAAAATGATATAGCCAAGACACAACTTGTCACTACGAAAGCAAAAATCTGCCCTTGACGACAAAGGTCAAGGTCAAAGGTCACCACTCATTGTTCATGACACATCATCTAGAAGTGATCTATCTACATGCAAAATATCAAAAGCCTATCTCAAAAGACAAAAAAGTTATACCCCGGACACGACTTGTCATCATAAAAGCAAAAATCTGACCTTGACGACAAAGGTCAAGGTCAAAGGTCGCCAATCATTGCTCATGACGCATCGTCTTGAAGTGTTCTATCTACATGCAAAATATCAAAAGCCTATCTCAAAAGACAAAACAGTTATAGCCCGGACACCACTTGCATTATAAAAGACAAAATCTGACCTTGACGACAAAGTTCAAGGTCAAAGGTCACCAATCATTGTTCATGACACATCGTCTTGAAGTGATCTATCTACATGCAAAATATCAAAAGCCTATCTCAAAAGACAAAAAAGTTATAGCCCGGACACGACTTTGTTACGGACGGACGGACGGACGCACGGACGGACAGACGGACGGACGGACGGACAGAGTGATTACTATAGGGCGTCCACCACATAGTGGCGGGGCCCTAATAAGTTGAAGTATATTCGAAACTATCTTGAAAAGGAGGGTATACTGCTGGACTATAATAACATTAAGAAAAATCCTGGATTGAGATCATTAGCTAAACTCATGTTAAATAGTTTTTGGGGAAAACTTGGACAAAGAAGCAACTTACCTCAAATCAAATATGTGAGTGAACCTGTGGACTATTTCGATATGTTTACCAGTGACCAAATTATCGTCATGAGTGTTTATCCCGTCAATGATGAGATGGTGGAATTTAGATACCAGTATAAAGAAGAGTTTGTGGAAGACTCCGGACGTACTAATGTCGTCATTGCTGCTTATACAACCGCTGAAGCTCGTTTAAAATTGTATAGTTATTTGGAGAAATTGGACAGGGGAGCCTTATATGCCGATACCGATTCTATTGTTTATACATCTCAACCTGGAGAATGGAAACCCGAATTAGGAGACTGGAGATCTCACGGATGAAGTTCCTGATAACGCAATTACAGAGTTTGTGACTGGAGGACCCAAAAACTACGCTTACAAGTTAGTCAGACCGGATAAGAACATGAATACCACCATATCTATAGGAATCAGCCTTAACTACATGAACTCTCTGATCATCAACTTTGATACCATAAAACATATGGTCACTAATAAAAGAGACGATGTGAAGACCGTTTCCGATGATTTTAAAATTATTAGAGACCAGAAAAGATTACTATCCATCCATCAAAATAAAGATTATAGACTAGTGTTTGATAAAAGAATCACCATGACTGATTACTGTACATTACCTTATGGATTTTAAATTGTAAAGAAAACATGTGAATGTTCTCCGACCCGTGTTTGCCTATTTGACGGAGAAAATAAAATGTATTATATGTTAATATTCTGTTGTTTATTTCAATGCATAAAAGAAGAATACGCTAAGAAGATCTAACCAAGAACAAAAAACAAAAACAAAACAAAGCAATACCAAAAAAAGCAAAAAAAAAACAAAATAAAAAAAATGAAATAAACTAAAACAAAACAAAACAAACAAACAAAAGAAAAAATAAAAAAATTAAAAGTTGTCATAGCAACTTAGGTTAGGGTTAGAGGTTGAATAAAGAAAGAATAGTATTGGATAAAAGCAGAAGTAACTAAAAAAAGGGAGATAGTTAGAGTTAGTAATGAACAAATGACAACAAAATCAGGAAAAGACTTAAAGAACACAACATAAATAATATATACTACATAATGTCTAGGGTTAGATTAAAGGGTTAAAGTATGGCTTAGAGAACATGACATATAACACACAATGACCATGGTCAAAATAAAAGTTAAGGTTAGAGGGGGTAGGGTAAATCATGGTATATCTGAACATATACAACATTACGTAACAAAAAAAAAGAGGATAAGTGTAAGGTGAAAGGTTAGGGTTAGGGTTAGCATGAGATCAAAGATAAGACCAATAAAAGAACCTTGAATTGAGATAGGGCGAGACTAATAAAAAAATCCTGGATTGGGTAGGGCGAGAATAATAAAAGAACATTGAATTGAGGTAGGGCGAGACTAACAAAAGAACCTTGAATGGAGATAGGGCGAGACTAATAAAAGAACCTTGAATTGGGGTAGGGCGTTACTAATAAAAGAACCTTGAATGGAGATAGGGCGAGACTAATAAAAGAACCTTGAATGGAGATAGGGCGAGACCAATATTTGCCAAGGATAGAGCATGACCAATGGCAATAGACAGGTGAGACCAAAGGTCAGCGACATACTAAATATGGTAGACACTTCTTGGTTCCGGAACGGAAATGATTTCCGGACCCGGAATTTGAAGGGAAAAATCGAACGGCCGTAAAATATTTTACAAAGAATGCAATACGACAAAAGTGTTCTCAAGTGCCGCTATATACTACTAACCTATTCATGCGCAACTTTGCCAAAACGTGCAAAACAATGTTGTCTATAAGAGATTCAATGACTTATTTGGTGTGATCTAGAATCATACACATTGCAAGTCCCTTAAAACCATAACGAGGTTTTATTTCACATCCCATGATTCTCTGTCTTTCGGTGCATATTTACAGTTTTCTTAAACGAATATTTCTGTTCTATGATGTATGCTATTATGTAATCTGTCAAATCATTGCGACGACGATAAAACTTATATAAGAAGAATTAATTACAGTAGTCGAACATAACGTTCGTGTATAAGATTTTGATAGTTAATACAAAAACATCCCGGATTGAATCACTCACAGTGTGACGGGTGCTGTTAACACAGCAGGACATGCTTACCCTTCCGGAGCACCTTATGTCACTCTCAGTTTCATTGGAATTCACACTCTGAGTGCCTTTGTTCTGAATGTTGTAATTTCTGGTTCTGTGCTTTGTATCTGTCTAACGTCATTGTTTTTGTGTCTAACGTCATTGTTTTCTGTGTTCTCGTTTTTGCCCTGTCTTTGGACTTCGATTTTTGTTAATTTCACCCCTTTGTTCCTTCGGTATTTTGCTGCCGTTGTTTGATGACAAAATTACTATTCAAACCATACGCACGACAATAGCACAAAAGTTGTGAATTGTAGCCGCATATTTCCGGAGATAATGGGTATAACTGCTCGCAAAAAAGGAATATTCACTTTTTGAAAGTCGAAACATCCCACTTGTTTTCACAATAAACAGGTGTAAGTCTTGAATAAGGAAAATTCCCTCCCATACTTGTGAGCAAACTTAATTGTTCAAGGCATCATTGTGATTTCAAGATTAAGAACATCAATTATATAATAATTTCCATTGCTTGATTCTGCCACGAATTGGTAGATGTTGTATTATATGCATTTACTTTATACGCTTTCATTGAAAATGTGTATTTCTGCATTTTTGTTAGTAGAGACAAGTGTTATAATTAAAGATGATAAAAAAGAAATAACTGACACAAGCAGAAGTCATCGTCAGTTTTGGGCTTAATCATTCTTTTACATTCGTTTTGTAAAAAAAATTGATGTTAAATGCTAATTAAGTTGTCATAATTTGACATAAGTTGTAGAAATGCGCATATGCAGAAAATAAATTTACAGTAACCTCGGTATTTTGTTGTTTGCTATATTTGAACGCAGCTCAACCCTTTCGAGTTTTAGTGTCATATGTTTTTGTTTTTTCATCTAAGTTTACCTTGACATATTCAATATCAAAATATTTCAGAAACGAAATTTTTTAAAGAATTTTCAATGGGATGCTATAATCCGTAGGCAAAGGAGAGGATTTCCTAATGACTACATTGGAACATATCGATGAATGTGTAATCGAAAGGATGAAATGGATTTTAGTTTCTTACATAATAGCCGGTCAAGATATATGTACAGTAAGATAAGAACAAATACTGAAGTGTCAAATTATTGATGGACAAACGAGGGTCATCTTAAGTAAAGGTATTGTAATTTTGATTCTCTCTTTAGTTCACTATTATACGTATTTCTCTGGTTTTTATTAGTATTTGTTACCTGTATTTTTGCACCTTTGAGTTCGACTCCAGTCAATACTGCCCCACAATATTGTTATAACTATCAATTAGTGTTGTTCTTTATTGCTAATTCATGATTGGAAATGCTTTGTTAACAAAGTCTGTTTATATGTGGAACCGGACCATGACGGAGAAATCGGTGAAACGGACAAAAATATTCTCTGCTCATAAATCAACTACTGGATTTTATTTTATCGCTCAAAGAATAATATAGTGGAAATAAGTTGTCCAAGCGTCAATTTTTATTAATTATATATCAGGTTTATAACTAATTTAAGGACAATTATTTTTAAAAAAGTAAATATGTGAGAACCTAACCATTATAGAACAAATAATCTAAATACAATGTCAATATCAGAAACACAAAGATATCTTACAAGAACGAAACAGAAAAGAACAATTTGGACAAAAATACAGATACTGAAATTATACTAATTTTCGCGGTGTACTTATTTTTGCGAATTTCACGGTCAGCAACTTTACGCGAAAATAAGTTACCTCGCATTTGATTGCAAAATTTTCGTCAAATGGTTTTACTACTGTTATATATAAAGTATCAAAACTACTTAATTCACAATATCAGCTGGCATTACCATATGAGGAACAGAAAAACAATATACTGTATACCAGTAACAAATTTCTGTCTGTGACGGCGATGTTCCCTTAGCCCCTTCTTACGGGGTCTACATTTCACAACGTGTTCGATATGCACGAGTATGTGGTGATGTTTCTGACTTCAACGACCGAAATCTTTGTTTCACTGAAAAACTTCTGCATCAAGGGTTTAGATATCATAAATTGATAAAACCATTCTCTAAATTTTATTATAGATATATTGACTTATTAAGAAAATTTGGTTCTACATGCAGGGCTCTTATACATCAGGGCATTTCACATCCAAATTTCTACGGCAATATCATTTACAAAGCGCATACATTCAAAAATCGTCCTTCCAAACTTATTAATCCGTTGAACAAACTTATTCATAAAGGATATAAATACAGCATTGTTGTTAAATCTTTACTTCTGGTTTTTGTTGGCAAAAATATTGAT
>MJUU01009537.1:38767-57277 GCA_002080025.1 Modiolus philippinarum
GAAAATGTCAAAGTCGGTAGTCAAATCCGGGAAGACGTGAATCTAGCTGAAAATGTCCACTTTCATTTGGGATACTGACACGTCATATCTTTCAATGATGCTATGGTGACGGCCATAGAATTTCTTGAGGGATGAAATTAACAAAGGTTGAACAAATCCCTGACTAAGCAGCTTTTGGGACAGTGTTTTTGCTCTGTTCAAAAAATCGCTGTACAAACTACAAGCTCGACAGTAACGAACCAACTGTGAAATGTACGCTCCATAGGCTGGAGAGGTAGGTATATTGCTGCTAAGAAAGGGAAAGTTCACAATGGGGAAATTAAAATCATCACGCTTGTCATATAGCTTAGATTTCAAACGTCCATCTTCGTCAATATACAATAAAAGATCTAAGTACGAAGCTGAAGTAGGTGTTTCAGTTGTTTCTTTAATTTCAAGCTCATTTGGATAGATCTGATGTAAATAATCCTTAAATTTAGGATTATTAAGAGAAAGCACATCGTCTATGTAGCGGAAGCTGAAATTAAAGGACTGGGCTAAATGTTTTTGTTTTCTTTGAATAAGCCCTTGTAAAAACTTGGCCTCGTACGAGTAAAGGAAAAGGTCAGCTAAAAGCGGCGCACAGTTTGTTCCCATAGGAATCCCTATTGTCTGTTGGAAAACACGACCTCCAAATTCGACAAAAATATTGGTCGATCAAAAATTCTAACATTTTGATTACGTCTGTCTCGGTGTACTTCTTATTTGAATCGGTGTGGTTCTTAACAAAATATGTCTTGTCTTTCCCTACCACTAAATAGGTGTATCTGCGTTCTCCTTTTTTGTGCAGAAACATTCAATTTGATGTATTAAATCTGCAATTACTGTTTTCAGTTTATTGTGTGGCAGGGTTGTATAAAGTGTAGAAAAGTCAAAAGTTTGAATGCTATGGCAATGGGTAAGACTGGTTGAGGAAAACTGTTCAAGGAGATCTTTTGAATTTTTAAGAAACCACATTTGATTCACACCGCTTGTGGAGTAAGCTTTATTACAGTAATTTTTTAGGCCGTCTCTGACTGCGGTCAACAAAGTAGTGAGTAGCTGTGAAAAAGGAAACGGTGTAAAGGTCTGGTAGATAACATCCTTTATATGTTCGTGCTATATCCATGATAGATGCCAGCAGTAAACATAGTTTCACATTATATCCTATGTGAGAACACATTCAAAGATCTTTCCTGCAACTACTCGGTCAATTGGAACCAAACTCTGCCACAATAGCCAATTGATGGTCCCATGTAGAAGAGGCAACAAAAGTTGGACTCAACTGAACTTGTCCTCTGAGAACCCCTAGGCAAAGTGGAGCCAAAATTTAAGTTAGATCCTTTAACAAAGGCTATCTGTGTTAGGCAGGATCCAGGTGAACTATACAAGTTATTTAGAGCACCTTATTTTCGTTAATCTGCTCTGAAAGTATTATATCGACCAAACTGAAATCGAATAATTTATGGAATATCCTTTACCAAAATATGGTTATTTATTTTGGGTACGACAAAATACATGGCCGTTAGTGTTATACATAGCTTAACACTAGACCCTAATTGAAAATCATATTTTGATCATCTCCTCTGAAACCACAGAAGCAAATTCAACCAAATTTTACAGGAATATTAAATATAAGGAAGGTCTTTTACAAAAAAAACATTTTCTCTGTGATCCACTAAAAAAGACTGCAAGTGAAGAACATGGTTTAGTCTACACCAGATGAGACAAACATTATTTTATTAGCTGCTACATGAGTATTTCAGACAAAAATACAAGGCTGACAGCATGGAATATAAATTTTGACATTTTAGCATCATAGGAGAACATCATATGTTGATTATTTGTTCTGAAAACTTACTGAAGCAAATTCAACCATAATTTACAAGAATAATATTCCTTGATAACAAATATCCCATAGTGGTCCAAAAGATTGTGACCTCGATCGTAAAACTTGTGCATTGATGACTTCAAATTATTGGTAACATTGTGAACCAGGCTCTATCAAGGAAGTTTTTGTATTGACCAAATGCCCTTAAACAGCGAATGAGTTGGGATAAATAAGCTCCCAATGCTGGTGCTGTTTGAATATTGCTACAAAAAGGAGAAGTTGACTATTGGAAAAATGAAGTAATCACGTTTGTGGTACAGCCCAGTTTAAAGCCTACATCTGTTTTCAATTTCCAGATGATGGTCAAGGAATAAGGCCGATATGAAAGTGTTGTGGTTGTCTTTAATCTTGAGCTCTTTTGGTTAAATAAATTCAGGGAAATCACCAAAGCTAGGGTTGTTTAGTGACAAAGTATTATCTATATAACGGAACAAATGATTGGGCTTATTTTTTTACCTTGTTCTCTGCCTATATAGCACATATCTCTGTCTACTGTTTTTACGTAATCAAATATTCTTTCAGTTGTTCATAAGAAGTGATAGTATCTAGTGCAGAGAAGTCAAAAGTTTAAAAACTGTTACAGTGTGAAAATGGTCTAGAGTTCAAGATGTCAGTTAGATCTTTATTTTTTCAACAATCCCATTTCGTTAGTACCGCTTCTTGAAATGCAAGTAAAATTATATTTGAAGGCCCTCTTTAACAACTGTCAAGATGGAGGTTGACAGCTTAGAAATAGGTTTTGTAGAACATTGTGCAGATCTTACGGTGTTACCATTGTTTGTATAAGCATTAGTTTAATTTGTGTATCCAGCACAAAGTGTGGAGATCACTTTCTTCATCCTTGCTCGAAATTACAAAGGAAATAAAAACGAATTTGTGACTGTAATATCTCCTCCTACGGCGTAGCAGCTGTGTAGGATGGATTTCCAAAAGAATTACCAATTTCAAGTTTTTCCTCTAAAATCATTCTAATTATTTTTACAGATAAAAATAATGTTATTAGGGGGACTTATCCGCAGAAACTTTGAGATATTTGTCATGAATGGAGGACAAATATCTTGCAACGTAACCATTTTTGAAAATTGATTTTAAATTGGTTCTCATTGACCCTTGTAGCTGATTGATTTGTTTTGTGATCATAGACCCCACAACTTTAATCCAATCAAACAGAGAAACAAGGTCTTCGTCTTGTTCACGCTCAATCTATTTTCTGGCATAGTCCTCCGCAGCATCAGATGTTTAAAATTTCAATCCCAGTTGATGTATTGTGGTGCACAGATTTTTAGGTCATTTTGCAAGGATATTTTCCTATGATGGAAGAACTTGTTATGTCTAATTTTAACTTTATGGAATATGTTAGCAAATAAAATTGTTGATGTTATTGGTGTTTCAAAATGTAAAAAAGTGGGAAATGGGAACAGCCAAAAAAAATGTAGCATTTGGGAAAAAAGGGCCAAAAAATTGGGAAATAGGAAAAAGGGTCGAAAAAATCTTGGAATTGGGAGAGCAGACCCCCGTGTCACCCCCTCTCAACAGTATGATATATGCAAGATATTTAAACATAGACACACAAACAAACATGTAGAAAACTCGGTAACTCCGTTAAATAAGGATGTAGTTAGTTGAAAATGAATAAATCTACGATTTTAAATTCATACCATAAATTGAAGGAGTATAAAGGAATAGAATCAGCTAAATTTTAAAAAGGGTGCAAGGGAGATAATTTGATAAAAGACGTTTACATAGATATCACTAGGAAAATTAACATTTTGCAATTTATCTCTCTTATTTCAACGGTGACCCATGATTTTTATTTTTTATATTTAAACTTTATAATAACATCAAAACACTTGCAAAGTATGAATAAATTCTATAATAAATTTTTCAAGCTATCCTCTTATATTATCATTTTCCCTATCATTTCTATGTAAAATCCTGAAATTTTCAATTTCAGTTTTTGCGCTTAAATGCACGGTGACCCCCAAATTTTATTTTATATTTTTTGACAATAATACAGTTATGTTTCTACACAGAATATATCACAAAATTCTATAATAGGAAAATAATACACTGCAGACACCTTAAATGTAGTTAAACGTATTCACACCTCTATGCTGCGTTTCAATAGGTATCAGCTACGGTTTCGTTACGCTTCATTACGTTCTTGCTTCGGTTAAGTACGTTTTGGTACGTATGTACTACGTATCAATTTTTGACCACGCTTGTATTGAGCAGACCAATACAAACTGGGCCAATAAAACATGAATCTACGTATCACTGCGTATATAGCGGTTTTAACTACGCATCGCTACGATTCGCTACGTATATAGATGGATCGCTGCGTTTTCAAAACGTTACAGTGGGACTGGGGCTTAAATATTTTGTATTATTCAGGATAAAACATTTAAACACTTTTCAACTGACAACATAAGCCTACGTTGTGTTATGTAGATGAATAAATTTTCGAACGAATACCGAAACATGAACCGAAATCAGAAATCCAGAATACATAGCAATATGATTATCACATACAGAGCAAATATAATATAAACACCATAGTGGCAAACCTAAAAAAAAAAGAGTGTCACCAAACGCTCTGGAAGGGGAGGTATGACCTGTTTCATGTGTGACAACCGTCACACGGGTAGATTTAGTCTGATGTAATGTTTAATTCGGTAAAAATGTGGATTAGTTTTCAGGAAAACGACAAAATATGAATTATCTTTCACGATTCATTCAGGAGAAATAGAATTGTTGAATTTTTCGGTATTGAATTTGTCTGGAAATTTAGCCTAATATCCCATATTTATACCAATTTTTTTATTATCTGAACGCTAATATAGTTACTGTTAAAATGTAAGAAGGCGATTGTCAAAAATTTAAAATGCATTAATTTGTAAAACAAAATATACATGTAGGAGCATATTGAAGTGAATTGCAGATGGTCAATTCAGATATTATATTTTCCCTCAATTACAGATCAATATCAACTACTTAGTAGGGAAACATAAAATATAGAAAAAGGCTGATATATTAATTTTTTTTTTTTATTTTAGTTTGTTTGTTTTTGTTTTTGTTTTTGTGTCTGTATGTTTTTTATATATATATTTTTTAATTTTGTTTTGTTTTGTTTTTTCGGGGTGGAGTTATATAGGATAGCACTGAAGTACTATCGGGGATAAGCAGTCCCATTAACTAGTGTGACATTTTCTTAGTGGTAACAGGACAAAACATGTAAAAATATCAGTACTTTTGTTTTTTACAGTTCTTGTTTTGAGAACATACGTCAAACAATTGACTAACGGTATGTTATATTCAATGTTAAATTGTCAAAATTATTCTAACTGCATCTTGAAAAATATTCACAGAAACATTGAAGGACAACATGGTAGATTACTTGTTAACATCTTCGTTTTGTTTGTTCTAGGATGAAGGTACTTTTGGCTCTGTGTCTCATAGCTGTCCTGTCGTCTGCTAGGTCTGAATCACAAGGTGTTTATATNAACGGGGTTAGAATTAGAGAAATGAATATCGAGATTGCCTTCCCACCGAGGGATTTGGCTGCTCTTCGAATGCACAGATATTACAGACAAATTACACTGCCCACGCCATCTCTGTGGGAGACCCAAGGGATGTAAAATAGAGTGAGCTGCAAATTTATTTTGACACGTAATATGAGAGTTAAGTATATTAATTTACCGAAATTTGAACATGGAATTACACCACCAATTCCATGTTCAAATTTCGGTTAATTAATATACTTAACTCTCATATTACGTGTCAAAATAAATTTGCAGCTCACTCTATTTTACATCCCTTGGGTCTCCCACAGAGATGGCGTGGGCAGTGTAATTTGTCTGTAATATCTGTGCATTCGAAGAGCAGCCAAATCCCTCGGTGGGAAGGCAATCTCGATATTCATTTCTCTAATTCTAACCCCGTTGGGTTCCTACCATAGACCGTTATATATATATATATATATATATAAGTGCATTTTGAAGATGGAAGACTTAAATACAATAGTAAATATTTTCTAAGAGTTGTTTTTTATCTTCATTAGATAATCCAATATAAGCATTTGGAATGAAACAAGGATAGCGATACAAAAAACTCTGTTTAGGGGCAAATTGTTACCACTGAAACTGTAGGGATAATTGAAACAACGCTTGATTGACCGGAAATTTTCAACATGTGTCCAAAATAGAATGGTTCTGATCAACAGAGCATACTTATAGTTGCTCTGAATTAACGTGTTTTGAGGAATAGCTTCAAGTCCGTTCTTTAAGAGCCATAGTTTTTAACAGATTTAATTCTTATTTTCACAAAATTTGAAACTATAGATTTTTTTAGAACGAAAAATTGTACATTTACTAAGGTTAACATTATTGTGACGATTATGTGTCAAAAATATTACCTTTCAGACAATGATGTAGACTGCACAATTGCAATTTGACACCTTGTGACCCCTTATAGCTCCGAAAGGAAATAAATTATCAAAAAAATCAAATGATGAATCAACATGCATCAAAATCGAACTATTTTTTTAATACAGATTTGAGATTCCGCTTTGGGATCAATTTATCTCATAAATTGTACATTCGACATGAAATTTGTTGATGTTCTCAACTTTGGTACACTGAAAGAAACCCCAAATAAATCTTAATTAAATAATATTCTACCGCCCAATATGTGAAATGCGTGTATTATTTGACACTTTAAAAAAATGGCGGGCCCACAAAACCAAAAAGCAATCCAAGCTTTTTGATTTTGCTCGAAGAAACGTTCAGCTATAATTTCATCAGGATTGGTCAAACAGAACTTGAATTATTGCAGGTAAACAAAGCGTCTAAATATACCGCAGCCTAGGCCAGCTTCATAATAATATACGACCTCATTTTTGTTTTCAATCATATGAAAGGGAATTCTAAAAGACATCAATAGTTCAATAGTTGTGCCAATATGAAACAACTTGCCCACAAAAGCCTTTTGATATCAACAGCCCATTGATGTCTCATCAAAGTACTCACCAGCAAAACATTATTGAAATTCAAACGACATTAAGAAGTCGCTATGGTCAAATTATTATGAATTTTGTTCGCAAAAGAGAAATGTGCGCATTTCTTTTGCACAAGAAACATAAAAAACAAAGCCAGCCAACTTTTTGAGTTGCCACCCTATTCTATGGTGTTCTATCGCGAGTGTTGTAGACATCTCAGAATAAGTATTTTTAACATTTAATATGGGATAAATGAAATTAAATCATTTTTTTCACCAGAAAATTTTAACTGTATTACGTTGATAAATTTGGTTCATTTTCGTGAGCTGTGTTAAAAGTTTCGATATTTTTTTTAGATCTGGATAGCAAACATTGCCACTACTAGTGCCGATAAGACAGAATATGTTCTTACGCCCAAAGATTATGATAAGGATGTGAACGCAGGAGGCGAATTGAAAGTTGATTTCAACGGTCGAGCGCCCGGTAGTGATGCTCCTACGGCAACAATCACTTTAGAAGGAGCTGGAAGTAGCAGTTGGACGGGCACAGGTACGGGAACGGGGTCAGGAACAGGTACGGGGACAGGAACTGGTGCAGGAACTGGTACAGGAACTGGCACCGGAACCGGAACTGGCCCAGTGGTAACAGCAGCTCCTCAGACTGGTGGTCAAGGTAATAGTAAAAATTGAATGTCATTAGTCAAATGACTATTCGACTAATCAGTAAATATCTTCAATAGTAACTTAATAGACATTGTAAATATAGAATAAAAAAAAATCTATCATAGCATAATAAAAGCTTGACGTATTCTTCTGGGGTTATACTTCGTATGTATAGCGCAGTCAATGACAGGAATAATATCAAAATTAAATCTTTTGTCATTTCATCAGTTTACATTTATGTGTGAAACATTTAATACAGAAAATGTAATGTCATTACCATTTGAATACATAAAATATATATTATACCTAATTTATCTAAGGGCTCATACAAAAAGGGGATTTGCTTTAATCGTGCAGCAGATAGAACTTTCTTATTATTTTTTCGATGTTATCACTTTTTTTCAGCAATTATTTGATTTTTTAATTGATCCATAGTCACTACATGTACTAAATGAAGTGAGAACAGGTGCGTCCATCCGAAAAAGAATAGTAGGCAAGCATTTACAACATTTGAAACACAAAAGATAAGTACAACAGAGAAAAGAAAAAAGAGACAAACATAAATAAACAACACGGACCCAATTTAAACACTAAGGTTTATTAAGGTTATCCTCTAATGCTTTTTATAAGTCATCCGCCGTTTTCAACATGTAAGTCCAGTAATGTAGCGAAATCCAGTCGTGTGAAAAATGCAAACTTTAGTTGATAAAGGGGAGATCTGTTATCATCTGGTGAACAGTTATCCCACAGTGATCCACAAGATAATTATGTTGATCGTTTAAAATCTGCAGTGACGACTTCAAGTATGGTGGCATGCTCTTAGGGACCGACCATTTAACTTGAAGGGGGGTTATGGTTTTTTTCTAAAAAAATATATTGGATCTTATTTTATGTGAAAAAAATATTTTGGCTGCCAAAATGATGGAAAAAAATGTTCTGATGGAAGCTTTCTGCCCAAAAAAATAATTTAATTTTGAAAAAAAAATATTTTGTTGATACACGTGCAAAAAATAAATAATTTTTTCGCGCTCCGCGCGAAAAAAAATTTCTGTCCAGAAAAAAATACCATAACTCCCCCTTCAGGTTAAATGGTCCGTCCCTTATTCAAGGTTTAATCAAAAGAGCTATATCCAGGAAGTCAATGTCCTTAACTAGAGACTGAGTAAGGAGATACCAGCTCCTTGTTAAATAGTTTGGCATGAAACAGTTAAATCGAATAATTACATAGAACATCAAATAAACAAATGACAAAATACAGAATAAAGGTATGGGAAAAAAATGGAAAAAAAAACGAAGTCATGAGTCATATACAAAAACAAAAGCATAAATTTCAAAGCATTTATAACTACAGCTCCTAACATTGACCCAATAAAACCAAAAGTAACATTCATAAACAGGTAATTTATTAAGTCTTTGTGTGTCTTATCTGTTTTCAGTTAGTTTACTTTATGTCTATATGAGTCTATGATGATGTTCATTTCGCTGAACTTGATTACTCTTTATTTAGGAGCCGACTCCGACCTGCCGTTGGGTGTGGGGTTTACTCACCGTTCATTGAAGATCTTATGATGGCTTTGAGTTGTTATTAATCCCCTTTGGGTCGTTGTCTCTTTGACATATTCCCCGTTTCCCTTCTTTTTCTATAAACGACTGACAAGATATTTTCAATCATCATTTCTTACTTGTTGTATACTAAAGTAAACATATTAAATAATGGACTGTGCGATTTTTCGATATGTATCTGTATTTTTTAACAACTGGTACAAGATGATTCATTGTTGTTGTATATCACACCGAAGCGTTTACTTCACCTCAATCAAAAACGTCTTTCCGATTTTTTTTTCAGCCGGATCAAAAATGAAATACGATTATGGTAAAGCAATGTCTCTTTCTATTCTCTTCTTTGATGCTCAACGATCTGGCCGATTACCTGCAAATAATCCAATCAAATGGCGCGGTGACTCGGCAGTAAATGATAATGGAGACGGTCATGACCTATCTGGAGGGTGGTATGATGGTAAGCTTGTATTGTGTTTGATCTTATTTATATAATATTTGCTCAAACCAGTTAATAAAATTAATGTCAGTGGACTGTATGGTTCAAAGTCCCCTTTTGTGGAAGAATTTGACATATTTGTTTAAACCAATCGGCACATATCAATTGATAAAAGTAAATCCCTTCAAAGGAAGTTTCTTTGTACCACGAGATTCCAGAAAATCAGCATCTTGTTCCAAAAAAATGTCAGAATAGGTTGACAGGTAGCATATAATAACAAAACAGTTAACACAACAATCTGGTAATTAATTGTTTCTGCATATTGCCATTTTGATAACTTACGTCCTTTCGGTGCAAATCAGTTCATAATGTTTTGAAGTAAGTGAGAACCGAACCGTCAATCTAAAAGCGAACAATCCAAGGACCAGGAAACAAAATTTGTAAATCCGATAGGGAACGTATGACCCAAACCAATCGAAATGAAAAACCAACATTATATGCGCCGTTTTCTTTAACAATCATCCATAATAAAATACAATATACTTCCAGCTGGAGATCATGTTAAATTCAATTTGCCAATGGCAGAGGCAACACATGTACTTGGATGGGGGTTGTTAAAGTTTAAAGATGCATATAAAGCAGCTGGTAAACTTGACCAAATGTATGATATGCTAAAGTGGCCATTAGACTACTTCTTAAAATGCTGGATTCCGAACCAACAGGTTTACTGGGTTCAGGTAAGTTATTATATATTTCCATGAGATGAGGCATAACTAGGCAGCCGTTGTTAAGTCAAGAAATGTCTGGTAGCACAATACCTAGACAAGATAAGCCATTTAGTTTTTGTGATCTTGTGTAAAAATATCACACTGATAAATACCGGAAGTTAAATTGGTCTCACTTTGGTCTCGCTTAGTAGTTAGTAATGAAGTCTTGATTACTCGGTCGAATTGAAGCGATGTAAGTGTACCGATACCATTAATAATGAAAGGATATGAATAAATGCTCATGAGACAAAGTCTCTACAGATACATGGTAAGACCAAGCAATGGACTAATGCTTTTGTAGTTGTTCTTAATCCTGACGTCACCGTGAGACCAAAAACAATGAGTTATACTTATACCTTATTGTAATTTCAAGATTGCCTCTAGCATCTGTTTGAGCGGAATTCATTACTAGATACGGAGTAATGATACATCCATGTATGTCCTCGTTTGTTTATGGATGCGGGCTAATCAACAAACATAAAATTAACTGGCAAAGTGTTCTTACAACTTTCATCCTTTGCCAGAAAAAAAGACTCATAGAAGACAATCTCAACATACAAAGTGTACAAAAATATCAACGATGCTGTGAATTTCACTTCTGGTGATAAACATTTAGACACTTTAATATGTCTCTTCAGTGTTGATTTAACCGAAATATATATTTGGAAAATTAGTAATAAAAAAGGCCTAAAGTTATTGGTAAATTCAAATTAAGCAAAGAGAAACTATACATACAAAAACAATCACCAGTGAAAAAGGATTCATTGCATCCAAAGAAGTAACTTAACGTTGATTGACACTAATACACAGAACATTCGATTTGCTTATATTGTGAAACAAAAATGAGACGCAAAGTTGACCAAAATCGATTTGCACGCCGTAAAGCTCCTTTTATAGCATTTTTTAACATATGATTTTATAACTACAATGTATATCAAAATAGGAAAATATGCCTGATATTATTTTTATATTCGATCTACGTTAATAAATTGTTTCTAAAGGCAAAGTATTGATGTAGTACACGAAAATAATCTTGGGATGACAAGCGGGAAACATTATTATGAGGTCACGGGGTAAAAAAATCATTTTGTGTGAAATAGGAAAATAATCGTAAAATAATTGTATCCAAGGTAGGAGATGGAGGAAAAGATCATAGCTTTTGGGGCAGGCCTGAGGATATGCATATGGACAGACCCGCCTTCAAGATAACTGCGAATTCCCCGGGAAGTGACGTAGCTGGAAACACAGCCGCTGCATTGGCTGTTGGTGCACAAGTCTTCAAAGAGAAAGGTTAGTTGTATGCCGTCGTCATCCATGATGATTTGAGAACATCTAATGCACATTTTGTTGGTGTAGATAACCTGCACAATTGGCATCAATAACAAACACTTTTCAAAATATTACCATAGTAATGTTTGAGGGTTGCACATGTAACACGTACTATGGATTTTTATTGGTTATGCCTTTGGGTTAAAATGACCTTAACCAATCAGCTTTTAAACAGACCTTTCAAAGACATGTCTGCCTCACTAACCGTGGGACTGGTGCAGTTAAAAACAGAACATGCTTACCTTTCCTGACCACATGATGTCACTCTAAGCTTCATTCGAGTGCTTACTGTGAGTGCAATGGTTTTGAATGATTCGTTTTCATATCTGTATTTTGTAGATGTCTAACGACGCTCTTTTCTGTGCTCTTGTTCTGATCATGTATTTAGACTTTGTAAATAGCATTCCTTTGTTCCTTCTGTATTCTACTGCCTTTATTTGTACTTAGTTGATGGCATCTTCTGTATTGCATGGAAATTGTTAAACATGCATTCATTCGAAGCCTCCTTTGCAGGTTCTAATGGTACACTTGGAAATGCCTCGCATTTCGATTTCTTATTTTTGACTAGTCTCATTTTTAATAACACATATTTCAATGTACAAAAACATTTTATATACAATTACTAATAAATAATTAAAAACTAAAAAAAAAGTTAAAGTGGAGAATATAATCATATATGGTCTGTTCCTCATGCTATATATGACCTTTCCATGCTACCTGAATGCATTTTTGAACTTGTCTGTATTCAAACATTTCACTGAAACTGCATTGAAAAAAAATCAAAATTATATGTACTACAAGACAATCTTTGAGACTGCTGAGGTTGATATTCTAATAATACACAATTTTAAGATTACAACTGATATAATTTTACTTTCAGAATTAACAAGCATGTCAATTATTTTTGCAGATGCTGCTTATAGTGCACAATTACTGACAGCAGCAAAGTCATTATATGCATTTGCAAAAGCACACCCTGGCATCTATTCTAATAGTGTACCAGCTGCCAGAAATTTTTATGGGTAATTAAATTTGTATTTAGCATTATAAAGACTTTCAATATTAACGTCTTTCCTAGAAACCAATGTGAAATACAACGTTAAAATACATAGATATCACACAAATAGGAATATTATGAATTTTCTACTGCCTAGTCTTTAGACAATGGCATAAACCAGATAACACAAATCGAAAAAAAACAGAAAAAGAAAGATAACAAATTTTAAGAATTGAACATAAAAGCACTATTGATGTGACTCCTCATTGAAAATTGTATTTTTCACGCTAAATATAACAAAAATTACAAAATATCAGATAATATTTTTATGTTTTATAATCCAATCTTAAAGAAATACAAAACTGCTGCAAGGACAAGTTTAGTACTTTATAATATGTGGTTAGTAAAAAATGTTATGTTAATATGTAGATCATCAGGATACAAAGATGAAATGTGTGAAGCTGCAGGACGTTTATACCAGGCAACAAAAGATCCACAGTATCTGAATGACGCCAAAGCATATTATGATGGTGGTACTGCTTGGGGTTACTCTTGGGATGCAAAACAACCTGGCTGTCAAGTAAATTTAAATTTAATGATGATATTCTGTGTTATTTAAATTCTGCTGGCATAAATATTTTTCAGCAATAATGGTATACTATTTAAATATCAAAGAGCGCAAAAGAAAGGGGTCTGTATATAGAGATTTAAATTGTAAAGGTTTTGTTATGAATCAGTTGAATGCTTTTTATGTTAAAGCTTCCTGTTCCTATCGCTGCATCAAAATTTATAAAAGTATTGGTTCCATATTTATTTGTTTACATTATCAAAATAACTTGTTTTATTAAGTGTAATCAGGTGTTGTTTACTTTGATAAAGATACCAATTTGTGTTTTTATGCGGAATGCGTGTTCAATTAGTTGTTTTAGTCAGTTTTTACACCAGCTTGGTGAATTTGACTTCATTTGTCTAGACATTCAATATTTCCAATATATTATATTAAAAATTATCACACTAGAGATAGATTATTTTAAATTTCATATGTTATAGCTGCTGCTCTGGGAAGGAACACAAGAAGCAAAATACAAAACGAACATTGAGAGCTTTATACAATCATATATGCCTGGAGGAAGCGTCCCAATGACACCATGTGGAATGTCATACAGAGATAAGTGGGGCTCTGCTAGATATGCTGGTAGGTGCCTTTAACCTGTTGATAGATCAAACTTTTGTTTCACTGGATCTCATAGCAAACCAAATATATTTGACGCTTATCGAGGTTCTAATGATACCGGAATCACCACACTGAGTCAGATAAGAATTTTTTTTAAATGTTATCAAGATGCTAGTATTTTTGTAGAATCTTGGGGCCATAGTTTTTTCCATCAGACAATAGGGATTCCAATAAAAACTAGCTGTGAGCCACTTTTAGCTGACATTTTCCTTTACTCGAATAAGACCTAGTTTTTACAAGGGCTAACACACAGAAAAAAATAAAGCACAGTTCTTTAATTTTAGCTTCTGCTACATAGAGGATGTAATTTGAAGACAAAGAAACTGCCGATACACCTAATTCAGCTTCGTACCTAGAGCTTTTGTTTAATATTGACGAAGATAGACGTTTCAATCTTAACTATATGACACACATGATGATTTAAACTTCCCAATTTTGAACTGTTCCTTACTTAGAAGCAATATGCCTTCTTCTGCAGCGTATGGATTGTAGATTTCACACTATTCTTTCTGTGGAGCATTTTGTTTACACAGTGATTTTATTAGAGCCAAATCACTGTCCCAAGAGCTGATGAGAAATTTGTTCCAATCTTGTTTCTTCCATCCCTAAAGAAACTATATGGCCGTCACGGTAACATCATTGAAAGAAATGAAGAGTCGGTGCCTTAAATGAAAATGCACATTTTTAGCTAATTTCACGTTTGAATGTTTTTACATATCCGATTTTTATCTTTCCTTGGATTGACTCGCTCAACGTGCACAGATGTTATTAACAGAACAGGAAATGATTCCCCCTCCGTAACCCCTTATGTCACTCGCAGTTCACACTGTGCTTTAGTTTTTGTGTTGTCTTGTTTATAAGACTTTTTAATTTTAGTTTTGCCTTCGTAAGTGATGCTGTCCCTATTATTGTCTTAATACTAAAAAGATTTCAAGAAACTTTTCAATTTTTGACCTTGGTGCTACTTGATGGTTATAGAAGTAAAATGTACTATGGAATTCGTAGGGTTAGAAAACGACATTAGCAATTAAATTACTAAATAGATCTTTTCAAATCTAAATATGCCTCACTGACCGTGCGATGGGTGCTGTTAATAAGGCAGAACATGCTAATCCTTCAGTAGCACCTGATTTTACTCTAGTTTCATGTGGTTCACACTGTTAGTGCCTCCGGTCTGAATGTTATGCTTTTTTTTCCGCGTTTGTGGCTGTCTTATATCATTAATTTTTTTGTGTTCTCATGTTTGCCATGTAGCTTGACTTTTTTAATTACCACATACTGTGTTCCTTCAGTATTTTACTGTCGTCATTTCAAAGGATGTTTATTATATATGTACTGCATTACAAAAAATACAGTCTGGCAAAAGTTAAGCATCACTTACTTTTAAAATTTCACCAAGCAAACATGTTGAAAGCTATAGACATAACATTTTGCGTGATGATAAGTCTTAACATAAAGCATGTAATGGTACTTTCTAGCTTTTGAATACATTATCAAAAATCCGATTTTCGCAACGAAAGAAAAAACGATTCCTTCAGTATGAGATTTCTAGTTCCAACACCAACTACAATATGGATCATTGGGAGTTCAAATTTGCTGCCAGATCCTTTTTACTGTTTTATGGGGTAGATGTGGTACAAAATTCTATATTCGTTAATTTAAGGCTCTAATGGATTCTTTTAACGGATTTGGAACGCAACCAAATTTAATCAAAGTAAGACCAAGTGTTTTTCCTAAAATTTGGAAAAAATCATACCAGAAGTTTTTATGTTGTCTGAAAGTGTTCAAAACCGACTAAATTGTTAATTTTTAACCAAAACTCACAGATCGGGATAGTTATGTCTCGCAATAATGGAAAATGATTTTTCTGAGAATTAAAATCATCAAAACAAATTACCAAATTTTACCGCAGTCCAACCTTAAAATGGTCAAAAGTAAAAAAAATTGGTACACCGGAAATCATTATATGGACATTTTTACAGTCTCTGAATCCAAAAAAGCCTTACCATTTTGAAATCAGACAGGCATTGGGGCCTTGTTCCGAAATAACAAAAAAAACTCAAGATTTCAAAATTGTAAAGATTATAAAAAATCTTGCTCGAAAGTTTTCAAATTCATGCCTGTCTTAAAAAATGGCCTTTATATGGACAGAACAATAATTTAATGGCAAAATTCAGTAAAGAAATTGTTTAGTTTTCTTATTTCGTCACATTGGTGGAAATCAATCTCTTAAAATGGCGTAAAATTGGATGATCTCCCCTGTATTCATACTTTACCTGGGATATCTACAACTGTCACCTAAAACACAAATAGGAATGTTCATTGTTGTCTTACCTTTGTATCAACAATAACAACAACGATCTTCAATCAGAATTCATGCATTGAACTGAAACTTATTTTTGTGGTCAAAGCTACCACATTTTGTCATAAAATTGGGTTGTGCCTTATTTCATAACTTTTCACATAAAGACAACAATATGAAACATGATTAAAGTTTGACATCCAAATATCAAAATTATCTCATTCGTAGTGTTTTGAACAAAAACTCCTTACCTCAATACAGCTTCAAAAATGATGATCATGTAAAAAGTAAGGTGATGCTTAACTTTTGGCCGACTGTATATTATGTTATTATTATGCAAGTTGGGTATTTTTTGTATTTCAAAACCACTAGGTCAGTGCTGACACTGGTAGGCTAAAGGTGCCCGAGGATCGTCAGCGACCAAGCAATTCTAGTCGTCAACAAAACTTAATACAATTTAATGTTTTTTGAAATTATGGGTACTTTATATTTCATTCCAGTTTTTTTTTCTTTTTTTTTACATTTCAGCTAATGCTGCCTTTATTGCTGTAGTAGCTGCAGAGGATGGAATCGGTGGTGATAAATTTAAGAAATATGCCATGTCTCAAATAAACTATATCCTTGGTGACAATAAACAACATTTCAGTTATGAAATTGGATTTGGAAACAATTATCCTAAAAAGCCGCATCACAGAGGAGCGTAAGTAGTGTTTACAGGTAGTCATAGCAACCATGTTAAAGTAGC
Organism: Modiolus philippinarum; assembly: GCA_002080025.1. Classification (NCBI taxonomy): domain Eukaryota; kingdom Metazoa; phylum Mollusca; class Bivalvia; order Mytilida; family Modiolidae; genus Modiolus; species Modiolus philippinarum. Next base: position 55,705 of record MJUU01009537.1, read on the forward strand.
ATGAATCGGGGCTTTTGTTTTTTCTTGTCAATGCTATTCTGAACTACTATTTAGTCTTGCAAATATCAATACATAGGTAATGAATATGTCTTGAATTGCAATTCTTCCCAATGATTATATCAAGCAGCAGAACACTTTTACAAAAAACATTTGCTGCTGACATGGATAAATCAGAAGTTGACCTGGATATATCAAGCGAATCTCCCAACGTTTCGAAGGCAATAACTTAGGTCATATTGTAAAGTGATTAGTAAAGTGACTGCAAAGTGATGTTTTTGCAACCGATCGGAGGCAAACGAAATGCAAGTGCATGTAATTATTTGACCTGTAACCAGACAGTTATATTGTTCTTTTGCCAATAACAGCTTGAAGCCGACAAGAATTTTAATATATAATATGACAACCATTATTTTGTAGTTGTCATTTTTTACACTATATTAGAGAGCATATCAAGTATATTTGAAATATTGAGTGTTTTCACTTGAAATTATATTTTGTGCTTATCATTTACTTCATATATCCTATTTGTTCAACGACATATTTCGTTGCAAAAAAAACAGAACACAAGTGTTACTTTTATATGGTCATAAAAAAAAAATAACCTGATGACAACTGATTCCCTTAAAAAATAATTATATTATAAAACAACACATTTTGCTTTGAGTATCCGGAATTGCATTGTAAGGTATAATGTCGTGAGGACCAGTGAAAAGTTAAAAATTTTAACAATTAACTTGAAAGTAGGTATATGTAATATCGCCCATAACAATATACTTAAAGACATTAAAACGAAGTCAAACAAATAAGCTTTACATATACTATAAATACTTCCACTTCGGCACCGTTCCTTGCCCTTCATCTTGAAATTGACAACAGAGGTACACTGCAAACTAGGCTATATGATAAACGCGATGACTTTACTTTTCCAATAGTCATTTTCCCTTTTCTTTGTTGCAACATTTCAAAAGCACCGGCATATGGAGTTTACATCTCGCAACTCATTCGATACTCAAGGGCTTGTGGTCAATACAGGGACTTCCTTGATAATGCTCAGTTGCTTACAAATTGACTACTTAAGCAAAGGTTTGTTACTACAAACTTAATGTCATCACTACAGAAGTTTTACAGTCGACATCACGATCTTGTGGATCGCTATGCGATATCTGTTTCCCAGATAACTATAGATCTTTCCCTTGACAACTAATTTTAATGTCGGTTTTCGTTTGGTTTTATGCAATTTTAACATTTTTTGCAATAATTGATTGCCTATACTTGGGTTCTAGTGCTGCTGATGAAGAATGAATTTCTGAAATGGCCATACAGCTCATTAAAATCATTGCAGCAGGCGTGTTATGGTCTCATGTTCATTTACTCCAAATCGTTTCATAAAATATTGTTTTTCATCTATCGGGTTTGACTTTATTGCCGAAGTTGACATGTTCAACACGGTGGGAGTCGTATAAGAAGTAGGAGATGCTTTTTTCTACCGTACACCTGATCTCACCCTTTTTTTTGTTTTTTTGTTTTGGTCCGTGTTATTCATTGGTATTTGTGTCTTCATTTTTCTTTTTTT
>MJUU01009537.1:73213-97717 GCA_002080025.1 Modiolus philippinarum
ATGACCAAGTGTCGTTACTTTTGTGCGGATCCGCCATCCAACATGACCACCAGCGATGAACTTGGTTTAATTACATGTAGCACTGGAAACTGTGAAATGCATACAAGATCTTCCTCTAGAGAACTGCTCAATAGATTTAAACCAAACACGGCATGAATGATACTTGTGAGGTGCTGACCAGTTGTCCAACATGGCCGCCATAGGTGAACTGAGGTTAACATTTGACCCTAAGAAAAATGCATTCAAAGATCTTGCTTCAGAGAACCATCGAATAGATTTAAACCAAACATGGCTAGCATGAATGATACTTGTGAGGTGCTGACCAAGAGTTGTGATCTGTTGTCCAATATGGCCTCCATAGGTAAACTTAGTTTAACATTGAATACTGTGGGGGTGAAAGTAAAGATCTCATAGAGAACAACCGAATGGATTTAAACCAAACATTATAACAAGAATGATACTTTTGAGCTACTAACCAACAATTGTCACTTTGGTGTCATTCAATATTGCTGCCAACGCTGAAACTTAGTTGAACAATGGACCCCATGGGAAATGCGTACAAAGATCTTCTTCTAGAGAACTGATGAATGGATTTAAACCAAACATGGCATGCATGATTTTTATGAGTTGTTGAATAAGTGTTCTACTTTGGTGCCGATCTATCATCCAAGATGGCCGTCAGCGCTGAACATAGTTCAACATATTGTAACCTTTATCTTCTTTAGATAACTGCTGAATGGATGACCACAAGTGGGGAACTAGTTTACCTGACCGCAAAGGAAATGAATGCAAAGATATTCCCCGTCTCTGCCCGGTCAATCTAAACTTTTCTTACAATACTCGTGCGTGCAATATGGGTCTAGATGACCCAGTTTTTATTAGGAACCATGTAATTATGCAAGACTCATCTCATTCTTCTTCTACTTACACCAACAGTATGGCAGATCTTATCTACAGAATGACTTTGCGATTTAAACCAGTAGTTAATTGCATAAAATAAATGAAAATCAATTCTACGCAATTCCATGCACTCTCATGCTGTTTCGTACTGTATTTTTTCTTAAATCAGCCTCTGTCACTGTTTGCCCCATCTGCAGAACACAATAGCACACATTTCCTGACAGTGAAAATTTATTTGTTTGTCATACAGCCATCGATCCATGTAAAGTCTTGACAAATGAAAGCAAGGTAGAAAATACCCTTAATCATTTTAAAAAGCAAGCATTACTAAAATGAATATGTGGTTTTAAAGTAATATGCTTCGAAAGTGTACAAATGCATTAACTACGATGATTGATAACTTTATTTTCTTTTAATTTTGTTTAAGTTTGGAAACAGGTTCCCTAATATATGATCAACTCTCAAGTATGCTTAGTACAGCTTATAAGAGTTAAAAAATGCACCAAATACAATAATTTCAACCTAGCTGTCACGCTTGGTTTAAACTTGTAGCGTCTGCTAGTCATGATAATATCTGCTGCCCCAATTGCCGGTAATAGGGTGTGCTCATAATAAGATATAAGATTTTACCCCGCTAAGTACAAAAACGTCAAGTTATGATGTATCTTTTCTAATCCCTTGTAATGTGATAAGTAAACTGAAACAAAAAAGTGTATTCTCCACACAGCTGTATTAGGATTAACCTCGGGGTAAAAAGGGAATTTAAAAAATCGAGAAAAAATGATTATTTAAATGAGTGATCACAAGTAGGATCAAATATCTGAAACAGAAAAGTTTTTTCTCCATACAACTGTGTTGGGGTTTAACTCAAGGGACACAACACTATTTTTTTTCTTGAAAAAAATCTAGAAAACGTGTTATTATCTAATTACTTGTGATAAAATGAGTAAAACAGGTAGTCAGAAGTAAGGTCAAATATCTGAAACAAATAAATCTATTTTCCATACAGCTGTAGTAGGGAGTGACTGTGAAGTACAAAAAAAACTTTTTTAAAAATCAAGAAAAAATATGTTATCAAGGGTATTTTCTGATCCCCTGTGATGAAACTAGATAAATGAGTGGTCACAAGTAGGGCCAAAAATCTTAAACAAAGGTGTTAATAATCATACATGATACAGATCCTTATTCAGCCAAAGCATATTCGACCACTCAAAGAACTACAAATTACAATATAATTTGTATTTCCAATTTTCAAGTACTTTTTCAATACAAAGAACGAAGAAATAATATGTACTTTTCTTGCGTTTTAAAGACACCAAGTGAACTACACAGCCGCCATCTTAAATCCTGTAATGGTTCTGTTAATCTCATAATGGCCCTGTTTTCTCCTAATGGTCCTGATATTTTCATAATGCCCCTACTTGTTTGTTGACTACCCAACACCCTTGACCAGTAAAGACATGGATGTAGCGTCGTTCGACAATTAGCAAAAAATACAGCTCAAGCCGGCGGTAGGGGCCGTCTTGAACTTACTATAAGCAAGGCTGATTGTTGAAGGCCTCATTGTGACTTCAAAATGGAGAACAACAATAAAAACGTTGTTCCTTTGATTGTTTGTAAAAACTTTGCATCATGTGCATTTACTTCATATCCTAAGTTTTAAATTCATTACTCTCCGTAAGGTCTTACACTTTGATCTTTTCAAGCAACCCTCTAGTATACTGTCTACTGAATGTTTAAATAAAATCTCATCGTGATACAGTTTGGTTTATAAATTTCAGAGCTTTGAGACTATTTCCTATGCCTATGTCATTTGCTACTTTAAATTTTCGGATTTACGCCTAATCTGTTGACCAAATGTTTTAAGGAAATCATTCAAGGACCATTGTCACCAAGTTAGGTTTTTGATTATCCAACAAGTTTCAGAGAGAATTCGGGATATGTTCCTGTAGCGTCCTATGGAAGAAGTGGAAACTTGAAAGGATCAACCAAAGACACATTGTGACGATTTTCGGTTCTTATTTGGTCAAATATTTGAATAAGTTTTCAATTTGGTCAAGACTTTGGTTAAAAGGATGGCTTTGGGTAATCATATTGTATCAGTCTTAAGAAATAATTCATTGCTGCAGGTGGTTCGTCGAAGATTAACATTAGCATGCCCACTATGTTCGTTAATTTTTTCCATAGAGTGCTTGCAGTGGTAAAATAAGCAAAAATCGAATACAAACCACCGGTGGCCAAGAATTATTTTGATTCTAATATGGCACTTAGTGATTGAAAGAGGACCATCCAAAGACCTTTGTCGCGTGATTTGATCCTTACAGTTTCTGAGAAAATTATTGAACGAGTTTTCCATAGACCCAAGCATCTGACATAAAACGAGTATTGATGTTAATAATTTTATGTTGAAATTTTAATTTTAATGTTTGAGTTGCTTGATGCATGGCAAAGTATTTTCGAAGTGAGAAATTCCTTTAAAGTGCTGAAAATAGATTAAGTGTGTGCTGATTGGACGTTTTACTTAGGATTTAGGCATATAAATGGTTAAATCTGTTAACTTTATTATCAAACTACCTAACTTTCGAACTGGGAAACTTGAATGAAATAGAAATAAACGTCAACGCACCGTTCAATGTACAGCTAAAACGCACAACTCTTCATTCAGTTGGCATGCAACGTCCCGTTCAATGTCAACGAAAGCAAAATACATTTTTTCTTTCATACTGCACAATATTTCCAAACATTTGATAGATGTTAGGAGAATTGTTTGGTATTTGATTACGTACACGCAGGAAGCTTCCTTGCATACACGCTAACAAACATGATATACTTCTAATTTGATTTAAAAATGTGAAAACATTGATGCGTTCATGATATTATATCAAACAAAATTGTTTTACTGTAAAGTACAACTTGTATATACAATATTTAATACATTGGTAAAGAAAACATATCCATATCATCACTTTGTAGCTATATATAAAGCTGTAATTTAAAGATATTTACGCCAACCCTCATATTCCGTCCTCTACTTATAGTGTTAAAACGCGCAACTTCCGAAATTAACTGTACATGAGTTAGACACAGTGAGCTTTGCATTGGCAATTATCTCAATAACTTGCAAATTAAATTTTGGAATAAACCAACAAGCCGTTAAGGCTGGGGGTTTTACTCAAAATTCCCATAGGTTTAACATTTAACTGAAAAGGGGACCTTTAACCTTAAGGATCATTAGAACATTTAAAAGTTTATTTGGTCAGTTTGTATGCTCTAATTAAGTTATAGATACCATTATCGATTTGTGCTATTTATAGATTGTTTACATATAAATATCAGTAGTAGACTAAGTATACATTGTCACTATAGGCCCTGATACATTCCGATCCGTATTTGCAGTTAGACAGTTAAGTCCTTCAGATACTTAAAAGCAGGTGCAATCAGTTCTTCTGGGCTGCTCTTTTTGATGGTCGTTATTGTCGATATAGTCATTCTGCTTCAGTAGATGGTTAAAGACTTCAAGGTAACTAAACGGTGATACAGATTTTAAATAAGAATCCTGGTACATAACCTGAATAAGGTTGCAGCGGAGACTTTAGACCTGAACAAGGTTGCAGGGTAATATAAGTGTGCAAAGGTATCAAGTGCACCGGCAGTATATAGTAGAGTGCACTGGCAGCATATAGTAGTGTGCACTGGCAGTATAAAGTAGTGTGCACTGGCAGTGTTTAAGTATTGCGTACTGGTAGTATACAGTAGTGTGCACTGGCAGTATATAGTACACTGGCATAGTGGTGTGCACTGACATAGTGGCGTGCACTGGCAGTATAAAGTGCACTGGCAAGGGTTAACAGATACAAAGCATAGCTACGGCACAGGGTAAGCTACCAACAAGTGCAGTGTCTAGTGATAGTTACAGTACACATTAATACCATTTTAACCAAACTTGGAATCATTTGGCAACAGCCTAACTTTGCTTCGGTCGTCTAACATAACTTTCTATATCAGTTGTTGGTGTTGTAACTATATCCAGAGAAAATACTCTGGCACGATACCCCACGGTACGTGACACAATTTTTGGTGGCGGCGGCGGGATATAGTATACGCACTGACAACCGGTCGGTATGGATGATATGCAAAATATAGACAGACAGATTAATATGTTGGAAGATGAAATTAGTAGGAAAACTGCACTCTTGGATCAAAATCGAGCTCCGAAATATTCCACTCCAATAGAACGAGTACAAGACATGATTGACTCTGGTATTAATATTATTATTAGAACAAAACGCACAGGCTTATCTAGCCCTGGCGAACAACATTACAGTAGTCAGAACACAGCTTCAGCAGAAGCACCGACACTGCATGGACAATTTGTTACACAGAATACAGGTGCTCGACCAAAAGAAACACGCAAAACACAAACGACCATGCATACACAGGAAAGGAGACAAATGAGATCAACGTGTCACCAATTTCACGAAACGAATTTCGCGATGCATTTCATAGAAATCCCAGCATCCAGCAGCGCAGAGAAATGAAAGTCGCAAATTATGACGGCAATCGTGATTGGAACGATTTCAAATCATATTTTGATGCATGTGCTACGATAAACAATTGGAACAAAGACGAGCAGGGCTTATTCTTAGCCGCAGCCTTAAGAGGTCATGCACAAGCCGTTTTTAGTGATCTGTCGTCAGAAAACAAAATGGAGTTTGACATTTTGATTAGAGCATTGGAGTGTTTTTCTCCTCCAAACCAGACCGAATTACACCGAGTACAGTTGAAAGAAAAGCGACAGAGAGCTAGAGAAACGCTACCTGAACTAGGACAAAGTATTTGAAGGTTGGTGAACAAGGCTTATCCTAAAGCCCAAGGGAGGTGCGTGAGACATTAGCCAGGGAACACTTTCTGGACGTACTTTACGATTCAGAATTGAGAATTAAGATCAAACATTCAAGACCTGAAAATCTTAACGAGGCAATATGTTTAGCAGTAGAACTTGAAACGTACTTTAAAGCTGAGAAAAGACAAGATACGCCTTGCGCTTATAATAGAGCAACAAGCACCAACGAATCGCCAAAGTCTAGTGAAAATAGTATGACTGGGATGATGAATTCCCTAATGAAGGAATTCCCTAATGAAGTGGACGCATTGCGACAAGAATTAGATGATTTTAAGAAGGGGTCAAACAGAACTAAAAACCTGGAGTGGAAAAAAAATACAATGCTTTAATTGTGGTAAAATGGGACAATTCCAAAGAGAATGCACTCAGTGGAGGCCCAGAAGGCAGGGAAACATACAAATAGCATCAAGGGGCCAAAAATAAGACCATTACACATGTCCCGGCGACGTCAGCAATCCAATAAGCAAAAGATCAATATCCTAAACAATGCTCAAAATACAGAGGCTGGTGCATACATTGATCTGGCAGTCAATAAAAAGGTGGCGAAATTTTTGGTTGATACAGGAGCAACCATTACATTGGTATCACATAGGCTATTTTAAAGCTTAAACACTGGAAATCGTCCAACGCTCCGAACAGTTCAACAGGCAATTACATCTACAAACGGAACAGAATTAGCTGTGGCCGGCAAAGGCGAGTTCAATATTAAGATCGGCCAAAATAACTATATAACGAAGGCTGTCATTGCAGATTTAGAAATAGATGGGATACTAGGATTGCACTTTATGAAACAAAACCATTGCGTGATCGACTTGGGGAATGGTATATTGCAGTGCAATAACAAGAAAGCGGCATTAAAATTTACGGGAAAAATTGGTTGTTACAAAGTATCTGTTGCTGAAGACACCAGTATTCTACCAGGTACCGAGGTAGTAGTAATGGAGCATGTCAAATATAGAATATAGAATATACATATTAAGTAGATCTAGTTTGCTTCTGGGTGCAACGCTCGGAGCAGATCATGCTTGTACTTTCAGAGCACATGACATTCTCTGTTATGGTTGGGGTTCACATTGTCAGTACTTTTGTTATCTGTCTTGTGTATAAATATCAAACCATTGTGAGTTTTACCTTCGTCAATGATGTTTGTGAAACAGATTTGCCCTTGCAATTGTCTCTATAATAAAAGATTAATGTTATAAACATTCACCCTAGTGTTGTTTAAGGGTTAGCGAAGTATACAATGTTTAGACCAATAATTATGTCTAGGAGTTAGAAAATGACATTTGCCAATTGGATCATTATCACTTTATTTCAGCTAATTGCGTGACTGATGCCATGCATGAATAGTTTATGCGTGCCTTGAAGGGGCAAATGGTGATACCTCCAGCTTTTTGTTGGGGTTCACAATAAGTGCATTGGTTTTGTGGAATTCTTCTTCATTTTTGTTTACTTGTTTATCTTTTTTTATATCGTCTCCATTGTTGTTTTGTTTTCGAATTTTTTATTTTACAAATTTCGTTTTTCTCGGCCTTTTTCTTACGTATTCGCTTGCCGATAAACAGAAGATCATATCAAGAGTCAACAGTTTTTTGTCAGGTAGAAAACCACATCATAATCTAAATTAACAATCGAGAAATTAGTTGCGGTATGTATAAATTTGTTTTTTAATTAGTTTTTCTTAAACAGTTGCATTATATAACAGCCGGACGTGAAATAAAATTAATTTTGAATTCAGTTCTCACTACTTCCTCAAACGAATTCTGCAGTAGCAACAAACCAAAAAAGGACCATACCATTAAACAGAATTTCTGACCAAGTAAAAGAGAATAACCTACATTAATGAAGAAAAGATAACAAGAAACACTTACAATGGCCGAACATTACAATCTCATGCCACAATCCACCAGAGAACTGCACAAGAAAAACAATAAAAATGACAAAAGGCAAAAGTAGACAACGATAGGAACTCGGGATAGACGGCACTAGCAACAGCCATTGGTAGGGTTACCGGTTAATGGCTACCAAAACCTCCCCTTTCTCTATCCAGTTTTCCTACAGTTTAATAAACATACAAATAAAACCCAATACAGGTTGACCACTAACTCCAAGACCACAATCTTGAAAAGGAAAGAATAAGACAAAACGTAATTTAGAAATATTAGTCAAGGAGTGCTCGCCGCTAAATTGCCGGCTAGCTCAAGGAATTTAGTCTGCTGGTAAAACACTGTCGCACTACGGAACAATAATCAAATTCAAAACTTCCCAAAGGAATCATTATGGATTTCGGTAGACATCGGCAGTATCAGTGAGAGGCCAGTATAATTTTAAAATCCGTATGTCATTGGATCCAAACGCAAATCTAACGGAATCAATATCCCCTATTACGCAAAGAATGTAAATAACGTCCCAGTTTTTCTGGACCTTTTATCAATTTTTGACATTTTTTATCAACATTTCTTCGAATCCGCAAAAACAAGGGTAAGAAATGCCCTTAGTAATAACTGTTTGCGAGTAGCATTATATTTAGATATCAAATGTTTTATCTTCTATAAAACTGCTTAAATTTGTTTATCAATCTTTGAAATCTGTACCCTTGTTGTAAAAGTTTTTATGTGATAGTAAGGTTACGTTCATTAACGTCGTCAAGATTAGAACAGACGCGTTAAAATCGCACCAAGTGAGATGTAGCTACAGGAATGTCGCCATCAAGAAAAGGGAAATTAGTAATAATGAAATCAAAATCATCCCTTTCATCATAAATTCTAGTTTTCATTTTTCCAGAGTCAACAAAGATAGTCAGTTCAAGAAATGGGCTGTATTTAGAATCATTGTTTGCTCTGTTAAGTTTCAGTTCTTGTGGGTAAATGAGGTCGGCATAGTCGAAAGACTGGGGAATGTCAATAGAAAGGATGTCGTCAATATACCTACTGTTATCGTTGAAAATCGAAATTAGTTGGTCACTTTTTTGTATGGTAGTAGTTTTTTTTGTTTTTGTTTTTGTTTTTTTGTTTTTTTTGTTTTGTTTTTTGTTTTGTTTTTGTTTTGTTTTTGTTTGTTTTTTGTTTTATTTTAAAGTCCCGTTCTTAACAGAACAGGAAAAGATCTGCAATAAAAAGTCGCAGTTTGTACCCATGGGAATTCCAATGACCTGTTGATAGACGATGTTGCCAAAACGAACAAAAATGTTGATTTAGAGCCTTAATCATGTCATGGCAAGTCCATAAACAATGATTTTTGTAAGTGGTGTTAGAAAAGAATCCTTGCTTTTTATTACAACAAATGAACTGTAGACCAGAAAATTTGAAAAACATTTTAATAAGTTGTCCCAATTAAGATTAAATCAATTAATTTGGAAAGGTTGTATAAAGTGTAGAAAAATCATAACTGTCAATAGACGAAACTGGTCTTTTTATTGATTTTAGTTTATTTAAAACTTCAATGGAGTTTTACATTCCAAAAATAATTTACGCTAAGTTTTTCTCAAAGTATTTGATAACTTACTCTTAAATACAGGTGACTACTGATTGGAAAAAAATGAAATGATCAGAAATCAATTTTACTGCATTTACCCATTCTTTTATTTATATAATAAAAACATATGTTCTTATTCTAGGATATATCTATATTTCATTATTCTTGTGTGTACCTTTGTCACAGAGTTATGAACTTTTGGTGAAAAAAAAAATCATTAAAGATGAAATCCCAAGGTATGTTTCTATTAGTGAGTGGTGTATACCAGTTTTAAAAAGGAAGACAAAAGGGGACTTGGACGATTTTGTAAACAAATAAGTCAATCTTGGTGCTAATGAAATTAATATTCTAATCCTGTCAAAAATAAATAATTTAATTTAGTGAATGGTTTAATTTAGTTAAGGGGATAAAAATAAATTATTTGATGTGACCAAGCCAAGAAATCCAAGGGCTAAACCGATCATGCTACACTGTGTTGCATATTATTAACTGACTGGTGGTTATTACAGAAAATTTGTGTTTCCATGGCAACGTCATGTCTCCTAATCGTAGCAAGTAAATTGACCAGAAAATTTGCTCCAGGGGATACCTTTGATCTAAAGGAGCGGTTTTTCCTTGGCTTGTTACATTCTACAATGTTTATTCCTATGTTCGTCTGTATGCTATGTAAATTGCTAACTACTAACTATCTACACACCCTCCCCCTGCCTCTACCAACAACAGTCCCACCTTCGCTGGTTCAACTTTTATCTTACTAGGTTAAGCCGTATATCACTTGTTAATGCTCTGATGTATTCATTTTTAACTGTTGCTTTGATTTCAATTCATAAAAACAAGACGCAAAAACGAAAGATGCTGGCCGAGATTTGATCCCGGAACCTTCAGTTTTCCAGCGCTCTAGCCCACTCAGCCACCGAGGCATTACTCTGTGACGGTTTAAAAATTTGGGTGTAATATGAACCTAAAATTGTGAAACGCACGAAGGTGATATCTCGGTCTAGAATTGATATATAAATACAAAATACAGAAATACAGTTAAACTGCTTTGGTTTTCTTGGATTTTTCTGCATTTGATTTCGTTAAATCGTGTAAAATAAACCGTGTGTTTTTCTGCAAAAATTTTTTGAAGTGCTGAATAAATTAAAAAATCATTCCGTAACTACGTTTATATGCAAATTGGTCGCGGTGCTATAGTATCTTTCCGCCGATTCTTGCCCGTCCAGAATCAAAATTTCGTGATATTGTCACGTTCAGTAAAAACACATTTCTTGTGCATTTTTCCAATTCGTCGTGTGTTTGACGCGCGTGAAAAGGAAAAGGTTCAGATTTCAAGTCCTGACAACCGCTCAGACCCGAGTCTCATTAGGAACTAAATTCGACAACAACGAACAAGTTCCGCCGGTCAATTTGCATTCATAAAAAAAAAATCGGAAAAATCCTTTTCTCCTACTGAAAATGCCACTTCGCGGGGACTTTGAATATGCGCTGTCATTTTGTGTAATAAATATTCATTTACTTACAGTAGGGTGCAGACATAACCTCTCGCCAAGTTAACTTGAACCAGTGATAAAAGCTCTTCTAAGTTAACTTAGGACCGTTTTCAAGTTAACTTAGACCAGTCATGGAGCAGTCATAAAAGCTACTCTAAGTTAACTTTAGAACTGTTCTAGAGCCCTGACTGCTCTGACCTGTTCTAGTCATAGAGCCCTGACCGCTCTAACCAGTCATAGAATCCTGACTGTTCTAACCTGTCATAGAGCCCTGACTGCTTTAATGTTACAGCAATGGAAACGTTCAACATTCCCAAATTAGCGCTCATCGTGTCCATCGTGTGTACTCGTCGGGTAAAGCATGTGCGTGTATCGGGTAACGTTCTCCTTTCATTGCGTGTATCGTGTATCGTGTAATATTTGTAACGTGCATTTACTACTTTCATTCAAAAGACCACATTTTATAGATATATTTGCCCGTTTTCTCTGCTTAGAAAAATTATTTATTTTCATGAAAATTTCGAACAAATAAATTAATATTTATCAAAACACGCCTAAGGGAACTACTTAATCATGTATAATGTTACATATTACTGTAATTAATTACTTTATTTGATAACATTTTATTGCTTAGGTTACTCAAAGTTATATTGTTCTTACTTTGATTATTTTTGAATTGTTGATATTACATTTTTGAATTGGTCTAACCAATATAATTTATGTGTTGAGGACTCACATGTATAGCTTGAATCCGGTGCCATATAGGCTGCTATACATGTGACTCCCCACCTCATTCATTCACTTAATCATATTAAAATAAATCATGTCCAATATAATTAAATGATACTTTCAGATCATAAAAGTTTAATAGATGCAAAAAAAAAACCAACAAACAAACAAACAAAAATACTTGCTTGTGTCTTTTGTAATTTATCAATTTTTCTTAAAAAAGTTAGTATGTTAAAAATTGGTTTCTGGAATGTACATGGTATAAATGACCAAAAATGTGAAGATGATGACTTTCAATTATGTGTAAACAAATTCGATATTCTTGGTTTAGCAGAAACCTTAAATGATTCACCAGGAAACCTCCCTGGATTCACCACACCAATCATAATAAAACCTAATAAAAGGAAAAGAAGGGGAAGACCCTCTGGAGGTTTAGTAGTTTATTGTAAACCCAACATCAGCAAAGGTATAACTGAAGTTCATAGATCAAAATTTTCAATTTGGTTGAAACTTGATAAACATACTTTTGGTTTGGAAAAAACATTTTTCCTTTGTTTTTGTTATATCAAACCATATAACTCAAAAGATGAATCTGAGTTGGAATTTTCAAAACTCAGTATCGAGATTCTTAAATTTAGCAATCAGGGTGAAACCTTGATATGTGGTGACTTTAATGCCCGAACATGTGGACTATTAGATTTTGTTGGTAATGATGATATAAATGATAATTTTACTGATTCACATGTGATTGTCCTGTTCCTTGTGAATATCAAATAGATATCCCAATCCATCGCGAACAGTTAGATAGTGTACATAATCTACACGGTAAATTGTTAACAGATATATGTAAAGACCTTCATCTTAGGTTTCTAAATGGAAGGTTTCTTGGTGACTCTCTAGGATATTTCACATTTTTTAATTATAATGGACAAAGTACAGCTGATTATATGTTAGCATCCACATCAGTATTTTATAATGTGTTATATTTTAAGGTAAATGCACCTGTAGAATTTTCAGATCACTGTCTCATATATCTGTTGCTATAAAATCAACCAAGCAAAGAGAGATAATCCAAGGTATTAAGAAAATTAATTTACCTCTTGGTCAGTATGAATGGGAACATTCTGCTAGAGACCCATTTAGAGATGCTTTACTTGAAAATGAATCAGTTGATATTATATTAAAACTTAACTTAATTTTAGATAATGAAAATAATATAGATATTGACACATTGGTATCAAAAACTAGTGACATCTATCTTAATGCAGCATCAAAAACTGTTAAACTTAAAAAACCACAAGCTAAAATCCAGAAGATTAAAAAAGTGAAACCCAAAAAACCTTGGATGTCATCTGATTGCTTAACATTGCGAAGAGAAGTACGCTCTCTGGGGAAAAAATTGCATAAAGATCCTAGAAACATTTGGCTACGTCAAACTTATTCCAGATGTGCTAAAGAATATAACAAACGCAAAAAAATTCTTAAAAAACAATTTTATAACTCCTTTATAGAACAAATTAATCAGCTTAACCCAAAGGACTCCAAACAATTTTGGAAATCACTTGATAAGATAAAGAAATATAACAATCAAGCTGCCAGTTCTATTTCTGACACTGAATGGATTGACCACTATAAAAATTTTTTAACTGAAAAAAACTCAAACCAAAATTTAGACTTTGAAAACTTTAGTGATGAATTGACTAATAATTCATTAGACTTTCCATTCAACTGTTCGGAAGTAAAAAAGGGTATTCTGAAATTAAAAAATGGGAAGAAAGGCGGTACTGACAGGATATTAAATGAATTCCTTAAAAGTGGTAACAGTATTTTAATATTAAACTTTTTAATCGAATTTTAGAATGTGGAATTTTCCCTAGAGCCTGGAACCATTCCCTGATTTCTTCTATTTATAAATCAGGCGATCCAAGTGACTGTAATAACTACAGGGGCATTTCAGTAACAAGCTGTCTAGGAAAATTATTCACTTCCCTGCTACAAAGCAGACTCTCTCACTTTCTTGAATCAAATAATTTGATTAGCCCAAACCAAGGTGGCTTTAGAAGTGGTTATAGAACCACCGAGCATTTATTTATACTTAAGACCCTTATAAGTAAATATGTTGGAAAACTTAAAAAGAAATTGTATGTCTATTTTGTGGACTTTAAAAAGGCATTTGACAGTGTTAACAGTAAAGCCCTTATATATAAAATGATTAGAAAGGGGATAGGAGCTAAATTTCTTGAATTAATTAGAAATATGTATTCAAATACTGAATTTTCATGTAAATCTGGTAACTACTACAGTGATCCATTTGTAGGGACCCTAGGGGTAAAACAAGGGGACAGTTTGAGCCCAACCCTATTCAATATATTTATAGACGATATCTCTTCTTGTTTTGAAAGAAATGCTGAAACACATCCAGCAGCAATTGGCGAATTTAAGTTAAATCACCTATTGTATGCTGATGACTTGGTTTTAATTTCAGAATCCCCTACTGGGCTTCAACACTGTATAGATGCCTTGCAGTCATATTGTATTCAGTGGAATCTTGACATGAACACCGAGAAAACAAAAGTGATGATATTTTCTAAAAATCAAATATCACAAGAAAATCGACAATTCTTTTCTGGTACAAAGTATATTGAAATTGTGTAAGAGTACAAATACCTTGGTCTTGTTTTTACCTCAAATGGAAAATTAAATAAAGTGGTATATAACTTAGCCGACAAGGCCAGGAAAGCCTTTTTTGGTATGAGATCTAAAATTCCAAGTTCAGAAACTCTTTCCATTGGTAACTGGCTAAAATTATATGAATCTGTTATCTCCCCAATTATTACTTATGGTTCAGAGATCTGGATATCTGATTTTAAGATAAAAATGGAAAATTTAGATAACTTATCTTTTGAAAAACTACAAAATATGATAATGAAAAGCATTCTTGGTGTTCATGGTAAGACTTCAAACTTAGCTATACATGCAGAACTTGGATTGTATCCACTCTCTTTTAAAATAATTAAACTAATGTTCAATTATTATGTTCGATTAGAAAATTTGCAACATAATGACAGTATGTATAACATTTTACAGTCAGCCTATGAGGAAGATAAGACAATGGAGAATTTACATTTCCATTCATGGGTAAAAATTGTTTACCAATTGAAATTAACCTTTAACTTACAATCACTTGATATTACAACTGCTGAACTTATAAATAAAATTCAAACATTTTATTCAAATAAAATTAATATCCAGTTATTCCATATTATGGAAAGTGAAACAGGAAAACTTAGATTTTATAGTAAAATATATACTGGATTTGAGTTACAAAATTATCTTAAGTACAATTTAAATAGGAAATTACGTTCAAACTAAACGAAACTTAGACTAAGTGCTCACTCTCTAGCTATTGAAACAGGCAGATATAGCAGGCCCTTCATCCCGGCAGATCAAAGATTCTGCAAGTTTTGTAAAAATATGGTTGAAAACGAATTACGCTTTATTTTTTACTGTTCTGGGCTATCACATATTAGGGGGAAATATGCTAATCTTTTTGAAAACAGAAAAATATTTCCCGATGAAGAAGTCATTAAAACTATCTTAAATCCAAAAAACCTACAAGAAGCTAAAAACATTTGTACATTTTTAAAAGAAATGTTTTCAAGTAGGGATATAGAGTTAAAATGTAGTAAGAATCTTCCTCCGATACTAAATAATATGTTATACATATTAAACATACATGTATATGTCATACTTTATTACTCTGAATACTTTTTCTTTATCTTTTTGTTATTGTATTCTTTCTTTCTTTTTTACTTTGGATTACATACCACATGTCATGTATAAACAGTGCTTATGTCCAATAAAATTATTTGATTTGATTTGATTTATTTCCACGACAACTAGGACTAATATAATATATTAGTCCCAGACGACAAGTAGGTTTGTTTTCTCTGGGACCTGGGACTAATATAAGCCCCAGCGCTGGGACCAAGATTAAATTATTTATTTACAAAATCGCCCAATTCCCACGCCTGAAAATCAACTGGTCGTCCCCTTTATACTTCTGTTTTTTTAAAGATAATATAGATATTTACAACTGCAACTTTACAACTTTAAAAAATATTAACATATCAAATATCACATGTTTTGGGCTACACTATTCATGAAGAAAATCTGCCTTTTCTTATATATTTTAGGTTAAATTATAGAAAGTTGAAGTATTGCGGCCATCGATATAATATCGAATGAAGAAAATCTGCCTTTTCTTATATATTTCATCTTAAATTACAGCAAGTTGAAGTATTGCATGCATCGATATAATATCGAATGAAGAAAATCTGCTTTTTCTTATATATTTTAGGTTTAATAACAGAAAGTTGAAGTATTGCGGGCATCGATATAATATGGAATGAAGAAAATCTGCCTTTTGTTATATATTTTAGGTTAAATTACAGAAAGTTTAAGTATTGCCACCATCGATATAATATCGAATGAAGAAAATCTGCCTTTTCTTATATATTTCATTTTAAATTACAGCAAGTTGAAGTATTACGAGCATCGATATAATATCAAATGAAGAAAATCTGCTTTTTCTGATATATTTTAGGTTAAATAACAGAAAGTTAAAGTATTGCGGTCATCGAATAATATCCTATGAAGAAAATCTGCCTTTTCTTATATATTTCAGGTTAAAAACAGCAAGTTGAAGTATTGCGGGCATAGATATAATATATGGAATGAAGAAAATTTGCTTTTTCTTATATATTTTAGGTTAAATTACAGAAAGTTAAAGTATTGCGGACATCAAATATCGAATGAAGAAAATCTGCCTTTTCTTAAATTACAGAAAGTTCAAGTATTGCGGGCATCGATATAATATCGAATGAAGAAAATCTGCTTTTTCTTATATATTTAAGGATAAATAACAGAAAGTTGAAGTATTGCCGGCATCGATATAATATCGAATGAAGAAAATCTCCTTTTTCTTATATATTTTATGTTAAATTACAGAAAGTTAAAGTATTGCGGACATCAATATAATATCGAATGAAGAAAATCTGCCTTTTATTATACATTTCATGTTAAATCACAGCAAGTTTAAGTATTGCGGGCATCGATATAATTTCGAAGGAAGAAAATCTGCTTTTTCTTATATATTTTATGTTAAATTACAGAAAGTTGAGGTACTGTGGCTATCTATATAATATCGAATGAAGAAAATCTGCCCTTTCTTATACATTTCATTTTAAATTACAGCAAGTTGAAGCATTGCGGGCTTCGATATAATTTCAAATAAAGAAAATCTGCTTTTTCTAATATATTTTAGGTTAAATAACAGAAATTTCAAGTATTGCAGGCATCAATATAATATCGTATTAAAAAAATCTGCCTTTTCTTATATATTTCAGGTTAAAAAGCAGCAAATTGAATTATTGTGGGCATCGATATAATATGGAATGAAGAAAATCTGCTTTTTCTTATATATTTTAGGTTAAATTACAGAAAGTTGAAGTATTGCGGCCATCGATATAATATCAAATGAAGACAATCTGCCTTTTCTTACATATTTCATGTTAATTCACAGCAAGTTTAAGTATTGCGGGCATCGATATAATATCGAATGAAGAAAATCTGCTTTTTCTTATATATTCTATGTTAAATTACAGAAATAGGAGGTATTGCGGCCATCGATATGATATCGAATGAAGAAAATCTGCCTTTTCTTATACATTTCATGTTAAATTACAGAAAGTTCAAGTATTGCAGGCATAGATATAATATCGTATTAAGAAAATCTGCCTTTTCTTATATATTTTACGTTAAAAAGCAGCAAATTGAAGTATTGCGGGCATCGATATAATATGGAATGAAGAAAATTTGCTTTTTCTTATATATTTCATGTTAAATTACAGAAAGTTGAAGTATTGCGGCCATCGATATAATATCGAATGAAGAAATTTGCTTTTTCTTATAAATTTTGGTTAAAAAACAGAAAGTTCAAGTATTGCAGACATCGATATAATGTTGTATTAAGAAAATCTGCCTTTTCTTATATATTTTAGGTTAAAAAGCAGCAATTGAAGTATTGCGGGCATCGATATAATATGGAATGAAGAAAATTTGCTTTTCTTATATATTTTAGGTTAAATTACAGAAAGTTGAAGTATTGCGGCCATCGATATAATATCGAATGAAGAAAATCTGCTTTTTGTTATATATATTAGGTTAAATAACAGAAAGTTGAAGTATTGTGGGCATCAATATAATATCGAATGAAGAAAATCTGCTTTTTCTTATATATTTTAGGTGATATTACAGAAAGTTGAAGTATTGCGGCTATCCATATAATATCGAATGAAGAAAATCTGCCTTTTCTTATACATTTCATGTTAAATTACAGAAAGTTCAAGTATTGCGGGCATCGATAAAATATCGAATGAAGAAAATCTGCTTTTTCTTATATATTTTAGGTTAAATAACAGAAAGTTGAAGAATTGTGGGCATCGATATAATATCCAATGAAGAAAATCAGCTTTTTCTTATATATTTTAGGTAATAAAATTACATTGTGGGTATTGATATAATATCGAATGAAGAAAATCTGCTTTTTCTTATATATTTAAGGTTACATTACAACAAGTTGTAGTATTGTGGGTGCATCATTTTAACGTGAAAATGAAATATGCACCTCTTCTAATATTCGATGTTTGTGGCTGTTTGCAGGATATTTTATTTACTACAGGACTGATTTTTATTTAGTTTTGTTTATTGTTTATTTTACAAAATGACGGAAATTTACAGTTTTACAATTTTCGAGTACATAAAAGTGACTGTTTTCTGATAGTTCTGATATGGTTACGGCAAAATTGAAGAAAATTGACGCGTAACTCAGCGGGTGAAAAATGTGTGCGTTCGTTGTGTGAATCGTGTGCGCGTGGTAGGGAATATGGGACGTATCCATCGCTGTATTAGATTTTGAGTATTCACAGTTCTTGTATTGTTTTAAAGCTATACGACTAATCAGAGCAGTCAGGATTCTATGACAGGTTAGAGCCGTCAGGGCTCTATGACTGGTCAGAGCAGTCAGGGCTCTATTACAGGTCAGAGCAGTCAGGATTCTATGACAGGTTAGAACGGTCAGGGCTCTATGACTGGTCAGAGCAGTCAGGATTCTATGACTGCTCCAAGTTAACTTGACTGTTCTCATGACTGCTCCCAAGGACGTTTCGGCCATAGTGTAACCTCGGACTTGGGGGTTTCGGCCATCAAATCATATGCTAATACTGCATAATTACATCTCGCATGCATGTGTCTTACTGATGGATTTTTGCAGTTTGCTGTAATATAGTGTCATTAATTTGGTTTTTTCAATCCTAAAACTTTGATAATCTATCCTATGGGAAAAGCCTTAGAAAACTGTATAGTCTTGAACCTTCAGTTTACGCAATTGCAGAGTAAACTGTAATTCAATCCATCAAAATTATTGAAATATTTGAGTGCACAATGTAATTATTTGATAAAAAGCATGACAGCCAGTTTTTGTCTGAGATAATTGTATAGTTGGTGCAGTAAATACATGGTGTCATTTTCGATGTACATGAATTTCGATGAGCTATACCCAAACTTTTTCTAGTATCAATATCTTATTATAATCAAAGCCCCACTAACGTCGAAATCGGTGCACAAAAAGTAATTGGCTATTTTTTATAATTCAGAAAATTTTGCGGATTTGTAACACTTTCTAGGACCTACTCCTGACAGGGCCGAAACGTCCAAGTCCGAAATTACACATGGCCGAAATTTCAAATGGCCGAAGTGTTTTAGGGTCGAAACGTCTCGAAATCAAGTTAACTTGGACGAGAGGTTATGTCTGCACCCTACTGTATATTATACAC
The DNA here is from genome assembly GCA_002080025.1 of Modiolus philippinarum. Taxonomy (NCBI): domain Eukaryota; kingdom Metazoa; phylum Mollusca; class Bivalvia; order Mytilida; family Modiolidae; genus Modiolus; species Modiolus philippinarum. The sequence continues at coordinate 92,605 of MJUU01009537.1, forward strand.
TATATATTTCTGCTTGCCTTTTCTTTTCTTTTCAAGCCAAGAAATCCAAGGCATAAACCGATCATGCTACACCGTGGTGCATATTATTCGGACTATTAACTGACTGGTGGTTATTACAGAAAATTTGTGTTTCCATGGCAATGTTATGTCTCCTAATGGTAGCAAGTAAATTGACCAGAAAATTTGCTCCACGGGATACCTTTGATCTAAAGGAGCGGTTTTTTCTTGGCTTGTTACATTCTACATTACATTTACAATGTATATTCCTATGTTCGTCTGTATGCTATGTAAATTGCTAACTACTAACTATCTACACCCCCTCCCCCTGCCTCTACCAACAACAGTCCCACCTTCGGTGACTGCGTCCGCTTGTTCAACTTTTATCTTACTAGGTTGAGCCGTATATCACCTGTTAATGCTCAGATGTATTCATTTTTAACTTTTGCTTTGATTTCAATTCATAAAAACAAGACGCAAAAACGAAAGATGCTGGCCGAGAGTCGATCCCGGAACCTTCAAATCTAAAGGAGCGGTTTTTTCTTGGCTTGGAGTTGAAATATGTAATTTGTTCGAGATGGACATGGATATAAATAATTTTCATAAATTTGAATCAACATGAACATAAAAGCTTCAAAATTCTAGGCACAATTGCCTTAGCCCTCCCTTGAAAACCAAATCATCGTCCCGTAACGGTACATATAGACAAACAACTACATGTGTATTTCAATTTCATAATAAAAGTGGACAGACTGAATTTTAAGCTTCATTGAAAAGTTCCAAAAGTTGAAAGAAAATGTATATTCTGAATATAGTCTTAAAACAGACTGGCTAGCATTATCAATGTGTCAAGAAACGGGCATGAAGGTAAAATATATAAAGAATAATTGAAGTTTTGTTTCTGATATGAAAAAATATTGCCGACACTAATGGACGAGCGCATTTGTAAATAAACAATATAGAAGGAATAATTTAAGTTTGTTTCTGATATGAAAAAATATTGCCGACAATAATGGACGAGCGCATTTGTGGGCGAGTCTATTTTTGCTGACAATATTTGAAGTATCAAAAACAAAACTTTACTTTTTATTGGTAATTACATATAATGTAAATTTACATCATTTGAAAGAACAGATTTTGAAAAAATGAAAATCAATTTACAATAAACAAGTATATTGACTATTGATAAGTATATGAATTAGTACGGCTTTTGTACATGTATATAATCGGTAATTTTCATGAGTTTTTTTACCTCGTGAGGCAAATACTTTGCTAAAACACATTTTGCAAATATTTTTTCGTTTTCGAGCATTATAGCAAATGCTGAAAATTTTTACCGCGCGAAATCAAATGAAACTCAAAAACATTGCTTAAAAATGATATTGAAAATATAATATGAACAAATGAATTGCCGTGATAAAGCAATTCATATCTTGTCAATAAAAGAGTAAGAGGTCCTGTATTAGAAGGGAAAATAATACTTAATTTCAGAACGAATTCCAAACGACAAACTAAGTTCTTACGCCGTTTTCATCTTGATGTACAAATACGAAATCTTTGTTGTACATGTACTAAGCAACTGAATGTTTTATTGGCTCAATATAATTCTTGATTAATACAAAAACAAACTACTTCGAAAACTTAACTATAACTGATCAAGGGATCATAATATGGGGCTATACGTTCCGATTGCCGATTCTAGTTGCAAAAAATGAAAAGAAACCACCAACAGCCATAAAAAAAGAACACAAACCGCACAGAATTTTAGACCGCAAAGAAAAGAAAAACACATTACAAAACTATTTCTAATTTTTGAGACACAGCAGTTCCTATTTTTAGCGGTGTGAGATTTCCTTGTCTTACACTAGTGAAGACAAAAAAAATAACGTGCAGTAGACGAATTTCATATTTACGGGATGACTGCTAATTTAGCATGTTTTTTAAAGCGATGTCACTCGCTAACACCCGACATTCTGGTTTTCGGTCTTGGGGAAAGGACGGTCAGTAAATATTTTCTTTGGCAACGGTTACGATTTTCACTGTGGTAAGTACCCGAATAGCTTGAAATAATTTATTTAAAGACAATCGAGATATTACCCCTAGTCCAGCGACAGATACCTATGTATTCCAAATCTACTGCTGTCCCTTATTACAATGGAACCGTAAACCTGACTGTCAGGTCAGTAGGTTACCTCCCTTTGGGGAAAACGTTATAAAAACGGAACCAAAGTCGGGATAAGAAATAAACATGAAAGTGGTCTGTTTACCGGCAAATATCTTGTTTTGCATATAAGGGTCTGTAGTCTACATCTGTCATCATTAGTGATCATAAGTGCATTTAATCTACGTATTATAAAAGTGTTATATCATTTGAAGTAACATTTCAATGGAAAAAACAAGAAAAATCGGCTTTTAAAATATGGCGCGTTCGGGTGTACATTCCTGATTTTATGACGTTACAAAAAGGGACATAACTCCTTGTGTAAACAGACGAAAGGAGACGAAATTTTTGTGTGGATTTTAGTATATTTTAGGGTGAATACAGTAAGAAATAAAATCAAACATTAGTGGAGGTGCGAGACAAAAGAATCTCAGACACCCTCGGGTAAGATTTCAATCATCTCGGACTCGGCAAGCTTCGTCCGAGACTGGAAATCTTACCCTTGGGTGTCTGAGATTCTCCTGTCTCGCACTTCCCCTAGTGTTAGATTCTTAATGTCTGTGCAACATTTCTACTCCTACAACAAACTACCAAATCAAAGAAAATGGATATGGTGCAACCAGATATAAACAAGTTTATATATATAACTGAAGGAAGGCTAAAGCAATGCAACATTTGATCACAACAAACGTGACCAGAAGAAAAATGCAAAAAGTAAAAAGTACATCATGTCATACATGTATTACCTGACTGTCGAAACATCAATTTGATAAAACTTTGCGGTATTGTATGCGGGAATATGAATCAACATGAACATAAAAACTTCAAAATTAGCAAGGTAACATGCTATTAGAATTTCCTGACTTTTCAAAGCAATCAGTACATTAAAGATGAGAAATCATCATTGCAACATACTGTTAAAATTTCCCAATTTTTTGAAAGCAAACAGGAAAATAGAAATCGGACACAAAAATAAAGGGGTACAAAAAAAAACAGTATGATTCGCAAAGGCATATTGAACGGATTAATTTGGACACGTGAAAATAAAAATGAACGTTGATACAGGTTGTAGTGGATTAGGTACGAATTTATGCGTTTTTAGATACGACCGTGCAAACGGGAAAATAATTTAAGGCACTACTTCAGAATAGTAAATTATTTTATGTTTACTGTATTGCCTATATGGGGGCCGTAACAGTGAAACTTGAACAATTCGTGCGACAGAAGATTGCATATTTTGTTCCTTTAAGGTGCGTTGTGTGTCTTTCCAAATTTCAAAAACATTCCATGATTCGTTTAAAATGGCTCATTTGTAGTGATCAACTTTACATATATCTTTATCGACTTGAATGTATAACAAAATTACATTTTTTATTTTATATATTTAAATATAACTAGATTTGCAATTGCAAGCAATAGCTGATGTCGCCCCAGACGTCCAAGTCCATGATTCCATCTTGTTTGTAGTGTCAAAATCTACCTAGAAATCAATTTTCGTTGAAATCGGACAATGTTGAAATTTCGACGTATTTTGACGGCCATCTTGAATATGGCGGACATTTTGAAAAATTTTTTCACATGAATTCCTTCCTCTTATCTTATTAAACATTAACACAAAATATGAACAAATTCTGCCATTCAATTCCTGATTTATTGCATGCGCAATATTTCCTCAATAATCTGACGTAAAATGGCGGCCATCTTGAAAATGGCAGCCATTTTGAAAATTTTTGTTAGTGCATGCACATCTTCTCATGGTGGTTCAACTTTGTGCCAAGTATGAAGGAATTCTGTCCAGGCATCTTTGAGAACGAAGCCGGACAAAAATCATTGGAAGAAAATAAAAGAGAAAAGCAATAACAAAAAAATTTGCGAGCAATAGCTGATGTCGCCCCTGGCAGCCAATTCGATGATTCCATCATGTTCGCAGCGTCAAAATCTACCTAGAAATTAATTTTCGTTGAAATCCGACAATGTTGAAATTTTGACGTATTTTGGCGGCCATCTTGGAAATGGCGGCCATTTTGAAAAAAAAATATTAAATCGCACATCTTCATATGGTGTTCCAACTTTATGTCAAGTTTCATGAACTTCTGATCATGCATCGCTGAGTAATAGACCGGACAACTTTTGCAATTGCAAGCAATAGCTGATGTCGCCCCTGACAGCCAATTCGATGCTTCCATCTTGTTCGCAGCGTCAAAATCTACCTAGAAATCAATTTTCGTTGAAATCCGACAAAGTTGAAATTTTGACGTATTTTGGCGGCCATCTTGGAAATGGCGGCCATTTTGAAAAAAAAAATATTAAAACGCACATCTTCATATGGTGATCCAACTTTATGTCAAGTTTCATGAACTTCTGATCATGCATCACTGAGTAATTGACCGGACAAGCTTTGGCTGGAATAATAAAGAATAATAATAAGAATAATAATAATAATAAGAAACTGAGGAAAAACAATATGTCGTCCCGACTACGTCTGGGTCGACATAATAAACCCCGGTTTCCTATATGATCACTTGGAGTAGTATGAGTACAGTTCACTTATTATTTGAGGTGGTGGTGCTGTTGTGGTGCCGGAAGTGACGGAGACTGGTAATGACGTCACTGGAAGTCACGTGACCGGAAGCGGAATTCACGTGGCCAGAACACGAAGTGTTTGAGTTGCGCATGCGCAACCGGAAGTGGTCCTAATTGAAGTCCCATTCGCACTTTTTTACACGAAATGACATGTTGGAACAACACGTGACCCTGCAGTGGTGTAATGGGAAGGTATTGGAGCGCGCATGCTCCACCGGAAGTCGATGTATCCCAGATGTAAACCGGAAGTGATCCTATTGGAAGCCTCAATCTGCCATATTAACATTAAGTCGGGTATGTTCCCTAGTCGGAACGACTCGGGCATGGTCGTTCGGATGTTTTCGGAAGTTGTTGTTTGTTGATCTGCGGGTG
>MJUU01009539.1:0-26579 GCA_002080025.1 Modiolus philippinarum
AAATTCTTATGAATATATGCCAAGATTCAGTTCATTTAACAACGCTTAATATATTGTTTTTTTTGCATCATATACAATCCCCTCAAGTGCTAAATGGTTTAATTTTTTTTAATAAAACGATCTTCTAGATAACAAAACTTTGACTTGAAAGTCCTGTATGTCATTTGAGATATATCAGTGTGGTCGCTGGTATTATCTGGTCATCTGATAGAAAAGGCGCTGAACTACAATTGTGTCAAGGCTCTTGAATGCGACAAATTCTGGGCAAATTGTGTATAATAATGTATATAATAGTGTGCTTTTTAGTTTTAGGAAAACACATAAATCATTCTCAATTTTATTTTTTGAATAATCCAAGTTGATTATTTGCTCAAATGACGAAATTCCCCTCGAATGTTTCACAAGTTGTCAGACATGCGAAATATTTGAATGAGAGTCAAAAAGTTACAAATTGTTATTTGAATTACAGGCCTTACTGAATGACTGACCCACAGGCACAACATGCTTATATATTACACATCATATGCACGACACAAATCTCCTTAATCGGTTAAAGATCCACGTACAATATCTTCTATATCAATTTCTTAAATAGGATGTGTTCAAAAAGGGGTGGGGTGTGGGGGTTTTAACGTCTTATCATTATTCTGCATGTAATTAATATTTAAAAAGGGGTCTAAAACCCCAAAACCTACCCTGGTCAAAATGCTGACAATTTTTGTCATTTTTTTAGAAAAGCAATTTTTTGACAAAAAATACTTTTTAATTAAAACCATCCTAATCATATGCACATTCAGAAGTAGATTAGTGGGTTCTATATTTTGCCTAACACTATTGAAATATTAATTTTCATTATTCCATTTTGATCGCAGTTGTATGGAATAAAAAAGATAACATGAAACACCTACAATGGCCGAAAAACATAGCCACATGCCAGAAAGTAAATAGGAACTGCACAAGAAAAACACCCACAATAAAAATACAAAAGACAAACATAAACAACGATAGGAACTCGGGACAGCCGGACTTGGTACCGGCACTAGCAAAAAGCCAGCGGTAGGGTTAAACCGGTTTATGGGTACCCAAACCTCCCCTTTCTCTGTCCCGTTTCCCTATCGTAGAATAAACATACGAATAAAACCAATACAGGTAGACTACTAACTCCATAACCACAATCTAGAAAAGAAAAATGGGGGGACAAAACGTAATTTTGAAAGATGGGTCAAAGAGTGCTCGCCGCTAAACTGCCGGCTAGCTCAAGGAGCCTAGTCTGCTGGTAAAACACTGTCGCACTACGGAAGGAAAATCAAATTCAAAACTCCCAATGGGTTTGGTAAAGAATCGTCATGTATTTCAGTAGACATCGGCAGTATCAGTGAGAGGCCAGTATGTGTGTAAAATCCTCAGGTCACTGGATCCCAAAGCTAATTTAACGGACACGTGCAGAATATCCTGTCGATATCCCCCATTGCGTAAAAAATGTAAGCTACGTCCCAGTTTTTCTGGATTTTTAATCAGTTTAAGTGCTTAAGGCTTAAGTACTGATCATAATTTTATAAGTGTCTCCCCCCTCCTCCTCCCGCGACATATCCGCCGATTTAATTTCTTTTTTTTTATTTTTCTACTTTTTATTTTTTTTTTTAATTATTCATTTTTTATAACGTATGCACTTTCAGAAAGGAAATTGTTTTTAATTTTATTCCTGGATTATCAAAATAATAGAATTAACTGACTTGGAGAAGAGGTTGATATAGTGAGATAATACCTACAATCTAACTGTAAAAAATCGGTGCAAATGAAAGCAATGTTTGTGCAAAATCAGTGCAAATGAAAGCAATGTTGTGCAAAATCAGTGCAAATGAATGCAAATTGGCGCTATTGCAAAAGTGGTAGTAAATTTATTTCATGAATTCAACACCAATAAGAGAATAGCTTTTGCCTAAGCTGTATTTAGTATTATACGAGTGTTGGATGCTTGTTTTTAAAATGAAAATGTTTATAATGTTACAAACGTTTATTCAAAGTATCCTGTATATCAGAAATATTATGTTTTTGTAATACAGTAAGTAAAATATAGTAACTTTCTGTGATGCAGTGATCGATTGGGAAAATTTTAATAAATCTCAATAATTCCGTAAATTGAAAAATAACAGATCGTTACTTTCTGTTATCCAGTATCTGCTTGAGAAATACAACTTGCTCTGGGCTCCAAACATTTTTACTTTAAACATGGGACTACAGGCTCCTGCACATGAACTCCGGGCTCCAACATAAGGGCTCCGGCCTCTTCTCACAATGCTCCAGGCTTCACTCATAGTCTCTGCTCTGGGCTCCACTCACTTGGCTGCGGGCTCAACATGGGCACCGAGCTGTCATAGAGCTCTGGAGTCCGTGTTTTACACCATTCTGTGATCTAGTGAACAGTTAGCAAATTGACTTATTTTTTTTTCTGTCAAATACTGACTATCAGCTCATTTTTGTTTGCATTAGCTCTATTATTTTAACAGATTATTATATATGACAAAGAATACAAAATATTTCTTCAATTAAAAACATAATATTTCGACATTTTATCTTTGTAATTTTCCTTGGTCCTTGAAATATAGTGTATTTTTTGGTGTAATGTTTAATCCCGTATATAGATGGAATTGGTAGTCTATGTTTTTAATCCCGTATTCAGATGAAATTGGTAGTCTACGCCAAACACGATTTTATTTATTTATTTTTATTTTATTTATTTTTTTTTTTATTTTGCTAAAATGATCATTTCTTGTTTTTTTTTCATTTAACAATTATGATCTATGCGCGTGTCACACTTGCATGTATATTACATGGAATAAACATCCATGTAACGATCACGGATGACTGAAGGGAGTACTCTTTTATAATGATTCTACTGAATATACATGTAGACAATTTTTCATGATATATTTAGTGAAAACTTCTTCCTTGCATTTGTTTTTATTAATTATCGAAGAAAAATGTGTGTGGGGAAGGTGGAGACGGGGTATAAATTCTATCAGTTGTGCTTGATCTAGTAGGAGACTTCTGTATTATTCGTCCCATGTTGAATCTTTCATCAACTTTTGCAACCTATACGTATTCTGTGTCTACATTTTTTGGCAAGATAATCGAGGAGCAGTACTAATAAATATTGTCACGAATTCCAGTATTTCTATTCTTGAGTTGAATCATTTACTTCGCTTATTGGAAAAGGCAACTAACAGATTGCCTGTGTTTGTAATATTGTAAAAACACGAGGAAATTTACTATCAGACTAGCAGAAATGTTAGAATATCTGTCCATATCTGTGAATGATGGTGATAGTCCATGTCAGACAAGGTAAAAACAGAGAACGTATGCCTATAGCTGCAACAGACGATGAGAGTCGTTGTTAGTCTAAATTAAAGTTTAAAATGTTCGTCATTGTCTGTATGTGATGTTCGCAGTCACTGTCAGACAGATGAGAGTTTAAAGTGTTTGTCCTTTACTGTGAGCGATGGCCACAGACATCGACAGTCTAGGTTAATTTCAAGAAAGTCTCAGATCGTCTGTTATCACAAGCAGTCCGACACAGTCATGGGCAGACATAGTAACATACTGTCAACGACTGTCAGTGTTAATGGAAGTCTCTTACAAACAAATTAATGCAGTATATTTCACAGTCTGTTTCAGTCTTTGACAGCCGCTGACAGTCGAAAATGACTGTCACTGGTAAGGACAGTCATTTTGTTGGTTCAAAGTGGAGTTATAAATACAGATGGAGCTACAACAACACTATTTCAAAAGTTCCAAATGCAAGGCTGCATGTATTAAGATAGCTCGCTAATTCATCATGTTAATTAGAACTCAGAATGTAATCGGTTCGAAAATTATAATTTTCGGGAGTTATCGTATTTGCGGAAACTGCCGAATTGATTCGAAATTGCCAGAAATGACAATTAAGACACACAAGAAGTGAAAAATATGCTTTTTGGGGGTTAGATATCAAAATGTCATATTAGATTACAAACAAGAAAGACGTCGACACATGTATAACATAATCGAAATTGCTAAATATAAAAAATAAAAAACTGGGACTAATATATTTAATAATGTTAGCACTGGATAATAATTATCATTAGCATTTTATAAGCATGCAACTTGGATATCTGCAAACTAAAACAGGTACATTTAAATAATGTCTCCGACTGAAATATAATATCATTTGTTTGAAATGATAATGCAGCATAGCTGGCGTCTTTTGCTGGGAAAATGAGTGCAATGTGACGAATTGCGGTCACGTACTAAACAATTCTGACATTAAAATTTAAATACCGCTACACCTGAGTAGTAGAATTTCTAGTAGGACACAACATTAGCGTGAAAATTTAAAGCTCGGACTATTTACTTCCTGTATATTCCAATTTATAGAGATGAGTAAACAAAAAAAAAATAAATAAATAAAAAGAGATAAATAAAATGATTTCTTTTTAACCATATTAATATCATTTCCAAAAAGAATAGATATATTATAAAATCTCCAGTGAAATCCGGGGTGAATATGGTCGCAGGTGAAATCTATAAGCTGAAATATTTTTTTACATATTATGGTAAATTCAAATAAATGAAGATTGAAAAAAAATGATCAGTTTTATATATAAATAATATATATATATATAGTGGTCTATAAATAACAACAAACATTTAGATCTTAAGAGTGTGGATCACACAAAGATAAGCGTGATGCAGTTACACATAATGAAATTATAGTTTCTCTAAAAAATGTAATAAACACACTAATAAAAGTAAATATTTTCATGAAATATCTACAAAAGGTCTGAAATAATTCGCTAATTATCAATTCACAAAGAATATTCGTCAGGTGAGGCTGAACATTTAAAATATCTGAACAAATATTTTGTTGGTATGAGTGCATCTTTCATTTGATGTAAAACATATTAACCACAAATATTTTTAATGTATAACACTGATAGGTGTATTATCTACTGGGAAACGTATACATATTAAACTAATATATGTTAGTCTTTGTACGTAAAATAACTATGTTAATGTAATACTTCTCAAAATAAAATAAATAAATAAGTGAATTTAAATCTATAGCATGTACTTTTTAAAACGTTTCTCGTCTTTTTCATTAAGTCTATCAGGCTCAAGTGATTGGAGCTGGTATATCTAAAATCTCTCTCTGAGTTTTCGTGTTTCGTTGTCCCAAGATGAATTACATTGAGTGATCTGAAATGTAATGTCCTCAAACCGATGCCCAGTTTTCTTAAAAAAAATGCTGGTAAGAGGACAATCCCTTTCTTTCACACTGAACGGACGATGATTGCTAAATCGTTTGTTGAAGCTGTCCCCCGATTCCCCAACATACAAAGACTAACATATAAGTAATATGTTATATTACCCCAGTCCCCCACACAGAAAAAGTGAGAAAAAATTTTTAATTACCCGGGAGTACACCGAATTTAAAACCCTTATTGCGGATCTAACACAGTATAAAAAAAAATGGGTTACGGGGAGTACACCGAATGTGAAAAAGTTATTTTATAAAAAGTGAGAAAAAAAATATCCGGTAGGTCAGCCAAGAAAATAATTTTTATTATTTAAAATGGTGTTCACAAATTTAACAAATAAATTAGCAGATGAATTACACCGCAGAGTTGTAAACGTTTTTCCTAAAAGACGTGTTTATGTCAATTCAATAGATCAAACATGGGCAGTTGATTTAGTAGATATGCAAAAATACTCAAAACAAAATAAACATTATAAATATTTATTAGCAGTTATAGATGTATTTAGTAAATATGGTTGGTTAGTTCTATTGAAAAATAAAACAGGAGTAACGGTAAGTGAATCATTTAAAACATTATTTAAAGAAAGAAAACCCATATATATATGGTCGGATAAAGGCTCAGAATTTTATAACCGACAAGTAAAAGAATTGTTAAAAGATAATAACATAAAGTTACATTCAACTGAAAATGAAGAAAAAAAGCAGCGTAGTAGAACGCTGGATAGGAACAATGAAACAACATATGTATAGATATTTTACTGCCTCTGGAACATTTCAATATTATGATGTATTGGATCAATTGGTTAAAAACTATAATAATACAGTACATTCTTCAATTAGAATGACACCAGTTGAAGCAAGTAAATCTAAAGATCAATCAAGAGTGTATAAAAAATTATATCTAGAAAAAAAAGAAAAAAATAGAAAACCTAAATTTAAAGTAGGAGATAGAGTAAGAATAACAAAAAAGAAAGTCAATTTGAAAAGGGTTATACAACTCGATGGACAAAAGAAATATTTGTAATTGAAAAAGTTTAAATACAAACCCTATTACTTATAAAATAAAAGATTTAAAAGGCGAAGAAATTATAGGTTCTTTCTATAGTCAAGAATTACAGAGGACTAGTTTTTAAATTTGTTATCATATTTCTTTTTTTAAAAAATGACAGAAGGAAAAATCTGTACAAAATGTAAAGAATATAAATATTTATATGAATATGATAAAAATAAAACAAAACCAATGGGTGTTAAATCTGCCTGTAAAGAATGTAATAAACCCAAACAAAGATTACATTATCATAATAATAAAGAAAAATATAAACAATCTTATCAAGAATTTATACTGAGAAATCCTACTTACTGGACTTTATATAAAAAAAAACAATATAATTAAAATTTAACCTTACAAAATGAGTCCTAAAAATAAAAAATATATTAAAAAGCTTACCAACAAAAGTGGTGTTAATATATATAATTATTTTAAAAAGATTAAACCAGATGTTAAAAGATTAGTTTTATCATTTTCTAATGTGAAATTTAATATTATTATAAAAACTATTTATTCAAAACCTATAGCTATAGATGCTGAAAAAATAGAAAGACATTATAATAGTGGATTCATAAGACTTCAATCACAGAATGAATTTGATAAAATATATAATTCTATTATAAAAAATTATAAAGTATGGGAAGAAGAACATCAGAGAAAAGAATCTGATTTAATATTTTATGAAATAGAAAACACAGAAGTTAAAGTTGTTAGAGTAAAAAGTTTAAATGGATCTTCTTATTTTGATTTAGGAATAAAATTTAATAGTTTATTAAATATACAAAACAATGATAACTACTGTTTTGCTTATAGTGTAATTGCAGGAATACTATATAAATTAAAAGAAAAACCTGATGAACATCAAGAATATTTCGATACATTTAAAAAACTGAATAAAAACCCCGCAAGAGCTTCAATTTATAAACCTTTTTTAGATCATATTAATATGAAAAATATTAAATTTCCAATAAGTATAAATTCAATTGAAACATTTGAAAAACAAAATACAAATATAGCTATAAATGTATTTGGAATTGAAAAAGAACTTTTTGATCCTGATGATAAAAAAATTTAATAAATTAAATCAAGAAAAAAATTTACGAAATATATATCCAAAATATAGAAGTGAATTTAAAGATAGAGATTATGTTATAGACCTATTATATGTTAGTATAAATGATAAAAAACATTATTGTTTAATAAAAAAAAATTAATGCTTATCTTAATCATAATCATAATCGAAGATATCATTGTAGAAATTGTATTACTGCTTCATATACTACTGAAAAAGCTTTAGAAAAACATAAAAAGGATTGCTTTAAAAATAAACCATTCAAATATAAAATGCCCAAGGAAGGAAGTAAGTGTGAATTTAAAAATCATCATTTTAAATTAAAACTACCATTTGTTGGATATGCGGACTTTGAAGCAATTAATACTTCTGATTGTTGTTATATGTGTAAAAAGGAATTAGAAAGAAAAGAAAAAATAATTGAACATAACCATTTATCAGGTCAATTTAGAGGAATTTCCTGCTCTAGTTGTAATAACTTGGAATCTAGAGATGCAAAACAATTCCGAATCTTTTTCCATAACGGGAGCGGATATGACTTCCATTTTTTAACAGAAGAACTACTAAAACATGAAAAGAAATACAATCAAGTAAAGGTATTACCAAAGGATAGTGAAAATTACATATCAATAACATTTAAGGATACATATTTTAAGTTAGTTTTTAAAGATAGTATGATATTTTTACTGAGTAGTATAGATAACTTATCTAAAACATTAAAAGATGATTAATATAAAATACTTAAAAAAGAATTATTTATTCATGTTAAAAATCAATTATTTGGATTTTATAATAATGAATTTAGTAAAGAAATGAAAATGCATGAAGAAAGAGACGAAAAATTAATTGAGCATTATACAAATCTTTTATTTGAAGATTTAAAATATCATGAGTATAAAGGAAGTGAAAAGAAATGGGAAAGAAGTTTTAAAGGTGTATTTCCATATGATTATTTTGATTCTTTAGAGAAATCAAAAAATAAATTTTTCCCAGATAAAAAAGAATTTTATTCTATATTGAATCAAAAAGATATATCAGATAAAGAATATAATCATGGAAAAAAGATATTTGATAGATATTGTGAAACATTTAAAGATTACTTAATGCTTTGTCAAAAACTAGATGTGTTAATATTAACCGATGTATTTGAGAATTTTAGAGAATTATGTTTAAAATATTATGAAATACATCCAGCTTATTGTTATTCAGCACCTGGTTTATCATGGAATGCAGGATTAAGATATAAAGGAATAAAATTAGATTTGATAAATGATATAGATATGTTAAATATGATTAAAAAAGCTATTAGAGGCGGATTTTCCGGGGTATTAGGAAAACGTTATGTTGAAGCAAATAATAAATTTACTAATAAGGAAAAATTAGATAATCCAAATTATCTTTTTTATATAGATGCTAATAATTTATATGGTGGTGGGATGTCAGAAAAACTTCCGACTGGAAATTTTAAATGGGAAGATGAAGATAAAGATATAAACTATTATTTGGATAAATGTAATGAAGAAAAGGGAATGATTTTTAAAGTGGATTTAGAATATGATCCACAAACAAAATTCAAATTAAGAAAATATCCACCTATGCCAGTTTTAAGAAATATAAATGAAAAAGAAATATCAGATTATTGAAAAGATTTTTTAAAACAACATAATACTAAATTAGGAGACGTTGAAAAAATTATCTTAGATCTTCATGATAAGAAAGAGTACATTGTACATTATGATATTCTCAAATATTACATTTTCCTTGGAATAAAAGTAACAAAAATTCATAGTATAATATCCTTTAATCATAAAAAGTGGTTAAAAGATTATATTGATATCAATACAAGCATGAGAGCAAAAGCAAAAAATGATTTTGAAAAAGATTTCTGGAAATTAATGAATAATTCTTTTTACGGAAAAACAATGGAGGATAGATGCTTAGTAGAGTTAGCATATAATCCTGAAGATCTTAAAAGATTAGCATCGAGAGATAATCTAAAAGATATTATAGATTTCAATGATATTTTTAAAGCAGTATTATTAAATTATAAATTAATGTATTTTAATAAACCTATTTATTTAGGAATGTGTATTTTAGATTATTCAAAATTAGTAATGTAATAAATTTATTATGATATTATTGAAAACTATTTTCCAAATAATGAAATTTTATATTCCGACACGGACGCATTTGTATTAAATATATTTACAGAAGATCTATACTCTGATTTAAAAAAAAAAAATAAAAGAAAATTTAGATACATCTAATTATCAAAAAGATCATCCTTTGTATTCAACTGTAAATAAAAAGGTAATATGTAAATTTAAAGATGAATTAGGAGGAAAAATAATGACAAAATATATTGGAATAAGAAGTAAAATGTATGGATATGAATATATAGATTTAAGCAAAGTTGAATTTAAATGTACAGCAAAGGGAGTAAAAAAAAAAACAACTAAAAAAGAATTAAATTCTGAATCATATAAAAGTTGTTTATTTGAAAAAAAAAAATAATTCATAAAACAATGTTTAATATAGTACATAAGAAACATAAAATATATCTAAATGAGATGATTAAAATTGGGTTATCACCCTTTGATGATAAGAGATATATCTTAGATAACGGAATAGATACACAACCTTAAGGTTTTAATTTATTATAATTTCCAAGCAATAAAACCAGTTAATGCCATGCTACCAACAACAAATGCAATTTCTCTATTTTTCTGATCTTCTGATGGAGTATAAAAATCACTTAATTCTGGTTTAAGATCTAAAACTAAATTTGAAGGTATATTTAATCGGTTACCTCCCGTAACATTATAATATTCTCTCATGGCTTGATCAACATCTTCATAAGTTTGAGCAGCATGATTTTCTTTTTTTAATTGTTCATTAATATAATCTAATCTTTGAATTCTTCTTTTATTCCATTTTTCTGTTTCTTCTTCTAATTTTTCTATAGCTTTATCATGTCTTATTTTTTCTTCATTGGCGTCACTACCCATATGTGAAAATAAATAATTACTACCAGAAAATGCCAAAGCGTTCGTCATTGCTCCTCCTAACATCATTGCTAAAGCACTTGCCATTTTTAAGAAAATAAAATAAAATATTCATTTTTTTGTTTATAACTTCATTTTATCAGCAGGTATAATGCCTTGCTTAATCAACATGTCTTTTGTTATTGCAAGCAGTATATCAATGGATAACATAAAAATATCATTCATGTTAAAATCTACTTTTGGTGCTGACCTTCTAAATACTTTTTTACCTATTTCTGCATATGTAACTGTTAAAAATTTTTCCACTCCAGCATGATATAACATATTTGCTATTTGTTTTCCGTCTTTTGGTGTTGCCATTTGTATATATTAAATTTTTAATTTTTTATTTTTTTTTAAATTTTTTTAAAATTTTTTAATTCTTCTATTTCTTTTTCAAATTTATCATGTTTTATTTTTCTTCCATTTCTTCTTTTAATTCTTCTTTTATTTCTTTTTTTATATAATTCACATAATATTAAAAAATTATTTATAATTTCTAAAGATAATGCTGAAAAAATTAACACGTCTATAATTGTATCTATTTTTTCTATTTTTCCCATTTAAAAAAAAATAGAATTAGTTAATTTCAAACGGGTCAATTTCTTTTTGTTTTTCTGTTTTTTTAAAGGGATTTGCTCGCTTGGTTTTTCTTTACCTAACATGATTTCTCTAATCATTTTTTTCTGGTATATCACTTTGGTTATAAAAAAAACAATACTAATCCAACAACTACAATTGATAAACATACTGGTATTTTACCAGTTCCAATTTTGTTTGTTTGTTGGACATTGATGATGAAAAGAATCTGTATCTTTTGTTATTGGAATCTCACCAGCTTGTTTTAATTCTATGTTTTATTTTTTTAAATTTTTCTGATTCTTTTCTTTTTAATTCATTTTTTTTAGCTTTCTTGCTTCTACACCTTTCTTACCAGCGGCTACTCGTTTTGGATTTTTTTTTTTTTTTGAGGTTTTTTAGATTCTTCTTTTATTTCTTCTTTGTTTTTTTCTTGTTCAGAATTTTCACTCGTCATTTTTATGTCATTATTTTCGTCTTTTTTTTGGAAATCAATATGTCTTGCTGTTGTTAAAATTGCAGTAAAAGGAGCAAGATACATCACATATCTATAATACAGTTCACAACATACATTAGTTAAAGCGTGATTGATAAAAGGATCTTCCCCTAAGTCTTGCATTAAATTTGGTGGATTAACAACATTAAAGTACTTTGATACACCCATAACATATAAGTAAATAAAAGAGTTTCCTAATGTCTTAATCATACTGGCCCCTAATCTTGCTTCATATTTACAATATAATTTGTGTATTTGTTCTGGTGTCATTGTATCAATTTCTCACAATTGTAATTCTTTACCCAGATATTGTTTACTATCTCCAACAGCAACAACGGCTGATAATCTTTCACGTTTTTTTTTCTTGTTTGTCATTATCACATCCGTTCGAATCAAAATCTATGTTTTCAATATTATGTTCATTTGAAATTTCTTCAACGTTCATTTTATATATTTTATTTTTAAGTTTAAAAAAACTAAATACAAAATAACCAACTAATGACAAAACTGCAGTATTTGTTAATAATTTTTAGTATTTCTAATAACATTGCTTTTTATTGCTATTTTTTTTTTTTTGCTTTATAACTTAAGCATTACTTAAACATTTCTTAAGCATTTCTTAAACATTACTTCAGCATTATTTAAGCATTTCTTAAGCATTAGTTTTTTCCTTATTTTGGAAATACTAAATCATAAGCATGATATTTATTTTTTTTATTATTTTTACATTTTTTTCAAACCGAGTGGTCTTACATAAAAAGGAGTATCTTCGTTTTCTATATTTTCAGCAAGATGAGAAGGACACCAAACTTCACCATTATTTTCGACAGATAAAATTACACTCTTACCAAAACTTGTATTAACATATTTATAATCAGTGATTTTGTAAATTTTATCAATTTCTAAGTCGGTCCATTTTTGTGTATTGTGATCTTTTTGTTTTTTTAACAATCTTTCAAATTCTTCTCTCTTCATTTTTAAAGAAATAAAATTTAATTAACTCTTTTCTCGCTTAATCAATTACCCAATAACCAATAGGTGAATCTATATTTAATATTAATTTACGATGTTTCTTTTTTTAAGATCTTCCTTTATTCTTTGTCTTTCTTCCAAAGTAGGAATAACATCATTTTCTTCTAAACAATTATAAAAACTATTTCTATCTTTTGTACGAAATAAACATAACCATACTGTCTGTTCTCTTAAATCTTTTAACACTGAATTATATTTTTGTGTAATAACCCATACCGATTGTTCTGCATGTCTTCCTGAAAATGCAAGTTCAGCCAGCATATCACTTTTCTTTTTTAATTCTTTTCTTGCACTGCAGTCATCTATAATATATAATGTTGGATGCCCTGCATATTTATTAAAGAACATTCTTAATAGTTCTTGTAGTTTTTCTTCTCCGTTTTTACAAATAGGATTGACGAGTATTAATTTTTTTGTTTTTGGATTTCTAACATCACCAATCCATTCACGATTTTTATATGCCTTGTTCCATTGAATGGTTGGACAAAGTATAACAATATATTTAAACACTCCACGATATTCTGTTTCTAACAAATCAAGAACAAATTCTGTTTTTCCACATCCAGTTCTACCACAAATAATAGCGCAATGAGGGTATTTTGGTAACTCCATTTTTTAATAAATAAAATAAACTGTTCGCTTAATAATTTACTTCTTTAAATCTTCCATCTTCAAGATTTATTTGTGCGTCTTGTATGACAAAAATAAAAACATTTATCGGTTTATCAGCTCCTTCTTTTTTCATTATTTGAATTGTAATACCTTCAGAGGCATTTTCGATTCTTCTACCTGAACCGTGTAGTGAATTATCATCTGTTGAACGGAGATCTAACCATAAACCATAATTAGTTGTTAAGTATTTTTCTAATGTTGTATTAGATAAATTTAATTTTTTTGCGGGTATATTTGTTTCTTTATCTCGTTTTGAATTTAAAGCAAAGAATCTATTTATTTCATCCCAATGTTGATACGCTTTCATTCCTTGACTATATAATTGATTTGGAACACCTTCTATTGTCATTTCTACTTTTGTTATTTCAGGATTATAATAAGTCTCTGTACTTATTCTTTCGGGGTCTTCAAACAACATTAAAATACCTTTCATACTTTTAGCTGGGACATTTAAATTAATATTCCACAATGTATCTTTTTTTGTTTTTGGTTATTTTTCTATGTCTTAATATCCTGTCATATAAGATAACCATTTTACCATCAACTTCCTTTCTTATCTGTCTTGCTAATTTAGTGTCAGAAACCATATCAAATTCTAAACAAATGTTTTTTATTGTATAACTTGCAGATGAATCTGTTGCTGATTTGATGACATTACTATAATTATTAAATGTAAGTTCATATTCAAGTCTATCACCAAGACCTAATTGATAAAAAGGCATGTGCGTTTCTAATAGTTCAAAGTCAAGTGGAATACAAAATCTTGAACCATAGGCTGTTGCAATTGCTTTATCTCCTACATTTTCTGTTTTATCTTCTGCTCCAACTCTATGTTTTAACATGTTTTCAGTACCAATACCCTGATATGACATATTTTCACGTTCAGTTGTAGATTTCCACAAATCAACATAACAATGATAAATATCGCTATCATCAATAGACATAATTTCATTACCACTTATTCGAATTGTTGTTTTTTTAACTATTGCTCTTCCTATATTTTGGTAAATAGTTGCATTGTCGTCTGTAGATTTGAGTTCTATTTCGAAAGCTAACCTGGTTGTTCCAGGAACAATAACATCATTACTACTTAGATTAGGAAATCTCACTAATAACTGTTGATTTTGATCAATTTTTGAAGGATTATTAGTTATTACAACACTTTGACGAATACCTTTCACACCAAACTGTTCTCTTAATTTTCTGTAAGGATTTAATTTTTCTCCGGAAGACTCCATTTTTAAGGGATAAAAATATAGTTTATGAAAATAATTCAATTACCGCTGATACTAGAGTATTGATACATAACGGACTATCACTCTTACTCATAAAACTTATTCTATCTCCAGCCTTAACATATAAAGGTTTATCAAAGTTTCTATATTTATGATATTCATAAACAAAATCATCCAATTCTATTCCATCATGAGTTAATTTATCATTAACACTCACCATGACAGTTAAACCATCTTTTCCTGTTTTTAGACTTATTAAACTAAGACCTAATATTTGACCTGGATAATTAATAACATATTCGCTTCCACCAGCACCAAAATTAAACATTTGATTAAACTTTAATGGTCCATTAATACCAGCGAATATACATAGTGTGTTTCTGTCTGGTATATTTATAATTTTGTTATATAATGAATTATTATTAATTTCCATTACTTGAAGCTCGTTCCTCATTTTTAATATTTCCGATGCATCTACGTGTTTTTTTTTAACTCCAAATATACTCATTTTTATTATAAAAATTTTTAGCGAAGCGGTACCCTTAAATAATTTCTAAAACACAATTAATTGGTAAACTATTACTTATTTTTTTATTATACTCATCTCTAATTTCTAATTTTAATTCTGTTATTACATCATTTACTTAACATTTATATTCTGGATTCTCAAATCTCGTTGTTATAACATCTCCAAACTCTTTATTCTCAACGGGAATAACAGCCAATAATGTACCCAGAGCACCATCAAGATAATTATAAAAAGTGCTTACTTGTTCTAAATGTAAATATAATGATTTATATATAGCAAAATCCATGGGTCTGTTTCCATAATGTTTTTCATTAGGTGTGAATATTTTTGTTTTATTAAATCCTAACATATATCTTAAACTTTTACTTATTTTTAATTCAACAGGAGTGGTTAATAAAGCAATACCATTTGTTTCATTTACGGACAATTCAATATTTTCTTTTATAAATTCATTCGCTATTTGTTTGAAACTATAATAACCATCTTTAAGTTTTATGGGTCTCTCTCCAGTTTTTTTTATATGTTCATCTGAAATATTATCCCAACCTACGCAATATGCTATATATTTTAAACCTATACGTTTATTTCCCTCTCTGTTATCAATGTAAGTAAGTAAGTTTACTGTTTTATCAATATTTGAAATAGTATGGTACATTTTTTAGGGTAAAAAATGAAAAAAAGAATTTAAATATAATCCTATTGCATCGTATAATCCTCAAACTAAATATTCTGAAAAAGATATAATCCTTGTTAATCAATTAATATTTGTAAATCAAAAAGAGAATTTTGAAACAACTTTTCCCGATTTATTTCAAAAATATCAAACCCACCATTACACACCAACGAACCATGGAATACATGGATTAATTCTTCGTTTGATTGGTGGCAATGTCAGTTAAACTTTGCAGTCTGGTGTGCAAGTACAGGATGTGGTGTTTCTTATAATGACCATATAAAAACACTTCCAATTTAACTCAAACGGTTTATATGTTTCATTTATAATATTGTATTGCCAGAATCTTAAAAGAACTTAAATCACCTTTACCAACTGATTCTTCTTTCTGTTTTTATAAAAATCCCTATGATAAAGCGGCATATCAAAAAATATGTAATGAATTTCAAATTTCTCCTCATACAGATTGGAGACAAAAATTAGAAACATTTTGTCATGGTTTAGGAAGTTTTACTGAATACTATAAACCGAGTGCTGAATATAAAATGAATCATTCTCAGAATGGACCATTATTAAATATAAACGATTTTATTAAGCATACAATAGATATAAATATGGCTTGGACAACATTTATTCTAGACAAACCAGAAGGTTTTACAAAAGTAGGTATTGAACGTATTAATGAAAGTATTAGAACGTTTGTGTGGGCTTTATTAGGAGCACAATCTCAAACACGTGTAGATATACTAAAAATAGGTACAGGATTTGATGCTCAAAAACAATTCTTAGCAAACGTTCAAGATGCTATTATTAATTCCATAGATTTACCCTCTCAGATTTCTCATTATGAACGAGTATTAAAATTCGCTCGGAGTAAAGTTAATTATGTCTATGGTATTGGGTTATATATGTCTCCAAGTGATATGGGATTACAAATTGGAACAATTGTTGGTTATAACAACAAAATTGTAATCGCAACAAAAGATCAAAAACTAGGTTTTAACGATGATATAAATAATAAACATTTTTATCATTCTTTAGATAAATTAGATATAACAAAAACAAAAAAAATCTTTACCAGAACCTGTTCATGATATACCGAAGCCTTCTAATAAATTTGTTCAAGATAAACCGAATATAGAACATGAAGAAAATAAACAAGCAATATTATTTGGAAGTCTTGTATTAGGTATGGTAGGAATAATCATTTATAAGATTTATTAATTTTATTTTATTTTTTTAAATATTCCCTTGCAGCAGCATATAATAAACCAACAACTAAATCAAGTAAAGCCCATAAATTATTTGCAAACCAATTTACTACGTCTTTTGTTTCATTTAACAACCAAGACACAATAGCACCGATAATTCCCGGCAATGCAGCTGCTAATTTTCCTGCAGGCTTAGCTAATAGTTTTCCGAGATTTTTTAATTGTTTTTTTATCCAAACTTTTGCATCTGTTTTATTTGTAGGAGGTGGAGGTGGGGGGCTACTTCCACTACCAGAAGGGATAATTGCCTCAACAATAACATCAATAATCAAACCAAAATCAGTTAAAACACTAACTATTGTTATTCCTTGTTCTTTAAATAATGTTCTAATTCTTTCCCCTAATGTTTTATCTTTATATAATATTTTACGCATTGTTTGTTTAATTCTATCTAGCTGGTTAGGTAATCTATCTCTATTAGCATTAATTACCTCCAGTGTTAAGCTTATTTCGGATTCTATTTTTTTTATTTGTTCTTCTTTTTCTTTTATTTCTATGGGATTATCACTATATTTTATTAATCGTTTTAATTTGATTTTTTTTTCTTTTTCCAAGTTTTTATATTTTTCATTCAGTTTTGCTGTATCAAGTTCAATATTTTCTTCGATTGTTGTAAACGCTTTCATATAACCTTTCAGTTCTCTATTAATTTTATCCACTTCTGTCATATCTACATCTGTTTGTGTTTCTATTTCAAATGATGTTAATATTTCTTTTACAGATGTTTCTGCATTTCTGGATGTTTCTAATAGTTCTTCCGCCTCTTGTTCGGAAGTTATTTCGTTTAAAGGAATACTTTTTTATGGTTTCGATTCTATCTTCTTGTTGGGAAGTTACAAACGTGTTCAAACTATCTTGTGAAGAAATATCTTCTATGGTATTAACTTTACGACTTGATACGCCCCAGGGGTTCGGCCTATCGGCCTTTCTATTAAGATCTGCTCTACTTTCTTTTATTCCTTCAGAAAGTTTATAATCATCTACACCTAAAACATCTCTTATAAAATTAATATGATGTAGATTTTTAAGATAACTAAATTTATAAAATTCTAATACACCTCCTTTGTAATATGTTAATGGATATGTATCACCATATTCATCTTTTACATATAACATAATGTCTCCATATTCATTATTCTTAACAAAGAAATCCACTTCATTTTTCTTACGTACTTTTTCTTTATTTACTTGGTAAAATCTTTTTACCATTATTTGTGTAATTTCCCTTTTGTAAGTTATTTTATCTTCTGGTGATGCATATTTAAATTGTTCATCATATTTTTTTTATATCCTGGTGAATCTCCATATTTTTAAAAGAAGTTTCTTCTTCATTATCATCATCATACTCATCCTGTCTACCAAAATCATTCATTTCAAAACCTCCTTCAGACATTTTTTAATTAAAAATTTTTATTCATATTTTGGTGGAGGGTCATTTACTATAGTAATTTTATTAAAGAAAATTAGAAATTTTCCATTTTTTTAATTCATTTCTTACTCTTGCTTCTGCTTCTTCAATCAATTTCTTTCTTTCTTCATCATTTATTCTTGTTTGTGTTTGTTTTGTGCGTATATTTTCTTTCATTTCATTATGTTTTTCTAATTCATCTAAAATCAATTTAAATTCATTTTCATTTATTTGTCCATCAGTTAAAGATTTTGAAATTATTTTTTTATACTGTTTAGTTTACATTCTGCCATTGTTTTAATTTCATAATGTTTCTTTGATTTTGTTGTAAGTTTACGTCTAACAAGTTTAACACAAGCACCTAAACCTCCACACGCGACAGCTGTAATTTGTATGGGAAGTAAAAAAGGAACTGCAATTCCTACACCTGCGAAAACAACAGATATTGAAATTAGACTTGTATCGACACCATCCGTTGCATTAAATTCTCGTTTATATTTCTTGTATAGTGATTTACGTTTATCTCTTTCATTTATTACTGCTTTTTCTA
Source organism: Modiolus philippinarum (assembly GCA_002080025.1). Classification (NCBI taxonomy): domain Eukaryota; kingdom Metazoa; phylum Mollusca; class Bivalvia; order Mytilida; family Modiolidae; genus Modiolus; species Modiolus philippinarum. The sequence goes on from MJUU01009539.1 coordinate 18,906, forward strand.
TTTCTGTTATTTTTTGTAATCTATAATTTTGTCCATCTTCTATAGATAATTCTGGATATAAATCTGGGCTGTTGGTTGCTTCATTTTTAAGGCATTAATTTGTTAATTACAGTTTAAACAAAATTTTCGTTTGACATGACAAACAAAAAGGCAAGACATAAAAAACATACGAAGCCATTTAAATCTCAAATTTATACATTTAAACATCAACAATCTAATTACGCATTCATTATTGATATACAGTACGCTTGGTTTGTCATTTAAATTGAAATGCAGAAGTAGTCTATTTAAAACTCATGTCCTATTAAATAGCGTATTGTAATCAACAAAAATCAATGCGATGTCAGTACATAATAAACTGGCTGTTTATTGACAATTACCGGGTAATACAACTTTCACGACAGAGTTATCTAACTTTCATTGTGTATTACTCGGTAATTCATATTTTAATTTTCTTTTTTTATGTGTATATGTTATTTTTTTTATTGTGTATTACTCGGTAATTCATATAATTTTTTTCTTTATTGTGTATTACCCAGTAATTCATATAATCTTTTTCTTTATTGTGTATTACCCAGTAATTCATATTATTTTTTTCTTTATTGTGTATTACTCGGTAATTCATATTATTTTTTTCTTTATTTTGTATTACCCAGTAATTCTTTAATTGCTGAACTTCCGGAATTTTTTTTTTTGGGAGGGGGGTCAAAAATTTTTTTATAACTTTTTCTGTGTAACTATTTTCTCCTTCAGGATTTTTTTTTAAACACAATAGTAATATGTTATATTACCCAACTCCACTACCGACTATTTTTGAGGTACGAAAAAATAGTCGGTGGGGGAGTTGGGTTATATAACATATTACTCATATATCAGTTGAATATGTATACGTTTCTCAGTAGATAATACATCTATTATTGTTATACATTAAAAATGTTTATGGTTAATATGCTTTACATCTAATGAACGATGCACTCATACCAACAAAATTATTTTTTTAGATATTTTAAATGTTCAGCCTCGTCTGACGAAGATCCTTTGTGAATTGATAATTAGCAATTTTTTTAAGACCTTATGTAAAAATTTCATGAAAATATTTACATTTGTTAGTGTGTTTATTACATTTTTAGACAAACTATTATATATAGACAACATAATAAACAAAGTGAATGACACAAATAAAGTAACAGTTAATATTTCGAGACCTGTCCGTCTCTTCATCAAAATATAATAAAAAAAAAATAAAACCTATTTAAAAAGACTAAACTACAATTATTTATACAAAGTGTCATGAGCTACATGTTGGATGCTGTTGTTTACAGATGTAACATGAGAAGGGAAAACAATTTTTTGTCAGTATGCGTACATCGATTTTATTAACAATACTGTTACAACATTGGGTTTAACGCCCAACGAGCAAAACTTCAGCCATATCGGAACGAAAACAAGTTGCTCATTTCAAAAAAGAAAGAACAAAATGGGTAGGTGCGGGATTTTTAGCAAAACTATAGCTTAAATTTTTATATTAAAACTGGATTTCAGCTTTTCTATCCTGAAGTTTTCTTTAGCCTTCCTCGGTGTGTCTGTCCACGATCGATTTTGGTCAATTGGTCCTACTTGCATATGATTCGAGTCATGACCGTTGGAATTGAAACGTAATGCAGTGGCCTTTGATCTTTCTTTTTTCCCAATGTGGTCACGATGCAAGTTGATACGAAGGTTTAGTGAATATTTCGTTTCACTGTTGTTGGCAAACAGAGCAAGTGATGAGATAGATGACATTTTCTGACTTGCAGGATAAATTGGTAAATATTTTGTATGTGTCACCGGTTGCTGTGCTCTTGAAGATTTTTGCAGAAGAACTAAATTTGCACAGACGACAACGTCTGTCGGAACATGTTTTAAATTGTCCATTTTCAGGTGATTGTAGTTTGGCTCTAACGAGAATATCCTTCAGATTTTTGGGTCGACGGAATGATATTAGCGGAGGTTCAGGAAACATTTTTTTCATTTTTGTTGACGCATGAAGAATTGGCATAAATTCACGGGTTATAGCAGACAAATTGGGTAGCTGTGGGTTGAGGGTAGCTACAAGGGGGTACGCAAATTCTTTCTCTTTCTTTCTCGATATTGTAACAGTTCCTTTCGGTCAATCGAGGAGACCTTTTGAATAGTTTTTCTGACTTGCTTTTCCTTATGTTAGGTTAATTCTCTGCTCTTATGTTTACATACCTCTTCTTGTGAAAAGATTCCATGTATACGGGTAGAAAGTTGATGGTCGAATTCATTTTGATTTACACACTAAACCGACAGATTCATCGGCCTACCTGCTCCAAAGCAGTTGCCATCCTAGCCACTGTGTAAATGCGATCCCACACGGACGTTCTACCCGTATACGTCGAATCTGTTCACAAGAAGAAAATTAAGTATATATTCGTCTAAGGTAAGGGGCTAACAGAACGCCAGAAGTGAGACATGATTACCGGATACACCTCTGCGGAATTTGTATTCTAATGTAAGATTGACAATCAAAGTTACAACATTGCAAACTTCCCTTATTTAAATAAACAATTATTGGATTTTTTTATTTAACACTTTATTTTATTTCATTTCAAGTAAGACAAGTCAAGTCAAGGCTATTTAATATGTTACTTTGGCATTTTTGTCAATGCATTATATGGGATTCGAACCAGCAACCCCAGTCTCTCTGTGAGGACCCCTTAACCACGGGACTACCGCGACTTTACATCTGAGAGTTTATTTTTATTACCTAAAGCCTAGGTCATTTATTCAATCTGCCTAACATGTGTGGTTACAAGGTACGACAAACTGATTTTACCTGGATTTATTGTATAGGTGGACGATTTTTGTCATTTTTGCTTGATCACTTGACGTGTTAACACGTTAAATTTCTATCATTATTTTCAAAAGGTTTTGATATGAACTGCACTAATGAGACATAAGTTGTTGAAATAGCTGTATGCAGTATCCAAATTAAAATGATTGTTTATTCAAATAAGGAAAGTTTGCGATGTTTTAACTTTGATAGTCAATCTTACATTAGCATACAAGTTCCACAGAGGAATGGTGTATCCGTTAATAATTTCTCACTGCTGCCGCTCTGTTAGCCATTTACCTTAGACGAATATGTAATTAATGTTTAGGGCTTGTAGAAGCAAAATAATGCTTATCCAAACTTTTCACTAAGTTGTCCAGGTTTGTAGGGCCCCTTAGTATATAAATTTACTGATAATTTATTTATATAATAAATCGTATATTGTTAGAAATAAGGGAAGTCTAAAGGCATGACATTCACATGTCTCACAATCGGCAACTCGATAAAATTGTAAAATTCCAATCACAAGATTCGTCTTTTCCGGCAATATTCGGCAAATACATCATAACATTGTTTGAATCTGCATTTCAAGATCCTTTACAGCATTTTCTTTCAGAATCCGCTTTTGACCGGAATATATAGAATTTTTAGTTTAAACTGAACTGCACAGCTCACGTGATTTACTTAATTACCAAGGATACTACCACCACCACTTCGGCATCACAGATAGTCACCAAAGGGCTATCGTCAAATTGATGCTAATTAGATAAATTCTATATCTTTACTTAAGGGCTCTGCGGGTCATAAATAAGTACTATGGTTTGTTGTAGCTCCTTCTATATTTATACCTCCATGATTGAATATTCTAATATCTTCTCTATAACAATATGATGTTAAACAGAATAAATCATATCTATGTGTGGCACCAAAATATGAATATCCTTTTTAAGCTTATTGATTTAGAGAGACTAATATGTGATATCCAAGAGCTCTTACCATAATTGATCAAATTACAGGGTTTCAAGGACTGTAAAAAGAAAAAAAAAACATGTCAATTACACTTTTTTTAGTTAAGCTCAGACGTAGATAGAAATTCTAACAAATCTTCAGATTAATAAAGTCCAGATTATTTGACCCAGTTAGACAAATATAATTATATTACAATATATATAATAACTGCGAGTAAAAAGTCTCGAGCTTGAAAGTTATTTTGTTGTACATTCGACATACCTGGCAATTTCCCTCATTTTGTGAGGGCATTTATGTAGCTAAGGTATCCTGGAAATATAAGGAACGTTGTTCTTATAATTTGCAGTGATACCAAAAGATTGCGATACTGTTTTTTGTCATAGAAGACGTCATTATTTGATATTGTAGCAAGTGTATAGGTTGTTTTGTTTTATCTTCTTCAAGAAGCAGTTAACGTATTGCCTTCTGCAGATGAATGTTTTTTGTTGATGCCTCTTCAGCTGGTACAACAAAAATTGCATTGAGATAAGACAATGTCAATGAAATTGTCTCTTATAGGTATTACTCAAATTTATAGAACAGGTTTGACGTGGCCTAATTTTGTCTGTCTTGTAGATAAGTAAAAACGAATAAAAGCTTTATATCTAAACAATATCCAAGTGTAAAAATACTGCAACAATAAAGTTAGAATTTCTGAGATTTCTAGAGTGTAAATAAAAAACCCTTGAGAATTACAATTTAAATTCAATGCAATTACAATGAACAAATAAAGGGATATTTAGTAAATGTACATGGGACAAAATCCCATTAAATACATGGTAAGATTAAGCAAATGGAGCAACGATTTTATTGCTCTTCTTCATCTTGAAGTCACTATGAGTCCCCGACAAAGAACAAACACTCTTCCCTCGTGGTAAGTTCAAGACGGCCCTTAGCACCGGTTTGAGAGGAATTCACCTGCTGTTTGATAAATAACGCTTCATCATGCTGGGTCGTTAACAAGCACAAAATATCGGCAAAGTAGTCTTACAAACACTGTCATCCATTGCCCAACAAAGGGACCAGTAGACAATACAACATACAAACGACCAAAGGGTGCTCATCGAGTTGGTTGTAAGGAAACCTGGCTAGTAAAATCGGAACTTGTTGGTAAAATGTATACAGATGGCCAGGAAAATAGTTCAATTTAAACAAAACAAGAAAGCCAAGTCTTACTAAATAAATTCCTCATAACCGAAAGAACAGTGAATATACATTCACATTATAACAATTTCTTGAAAAAAGGTTATTTCCAAATGATCAGTCTTTTGTATTTCATCATTAGATCACAAAAGAATAAGTTGCAACAAAATTCTTGACTAAGGAATGAAATTTGTTCCTTAGGTAATTTAATCAAGAGTGATTGACAATAGGATGCCCTAAGACAGATTCGCACTTATACAATAGGTATTGTTTAGATGCAAAGCTTCAGTTTATCTTTCAACAAAGGATAATTTTTGGTCCATCATTTAACAACACTGGGGTATTATTCGACATCTACCGCTATAACACTCGCAAAAGGTTAATGAAACTTGTATTCTTATGTAATTCTATAAAGTTATTTCATTTTTAAAGGAACATCATAACGGTTGTCCAAAGGTGATGAAATGACTCGGAAAATGTTGTCAAAAGCCAAATTTAACAGCAAGAAAATCATTTTCAGCATCGAAGGACAATCAATTTTGCCTAATATAACCAATATAAAATACCTACATAGCTAATTACTATACTGCGTTTACCTGAATGGTCACGGGTCAATTGTATTAGGATTATTCGTTTTTAACTTATCTACAAGATAGAGAGAATTAGGCCACGCCAAACCTGTTCAATAAATTTGAGTAATACCTATTTGAAAAACAGCGATGTGCTTGATAATTTCGTCTTGTCCGAAAATCGGAAAACAGTTAATTGTTTTAACTGACTTTAAAATTTTCATTGAAATATCTTAAATTTTGCGTAGGAAAAAACTAAACAACAAGTCAATAAAAAGTAATATTCAAACATTTATCAAAAAGTTTTTAAAACTTTTAACAACTGTAATCCATCCGAATTATATATACAAAAAAAATTAGACCATAAGATCTAATTATGAAATCGGTATATTCACCAAAATTTTATGAAAAAAATCCATATTATGGCTTTAAAATCAACAGTTACAGACCATAACACTATTTTCTGATGTTTTTGTCACACCCACAGTTACAATAAATATGACGGGCTTGCCATGTTGACTTACACGTGTCAAACAAATCAAAGTCGGACCAATGAGAGATCCAACTGTCGACAATATACTTCAACGAACAAACTTTTACCATCCTCTCAATGTAAAATTCAATGATTTCAAATAATAAAGGAAAAAAAAAACATGATTGCAATCAAATTCATACAGGAACAAAACAGCATTGACTCAAGTGTTCTATTACAGGACTGAAGAGGGTCCTCACGAATCCGCCTACTCTCAAAGAAGAAATAAATTGGAAAGTTCTATGACGTCACGTTAATATGAATGTCATGATTATTTAGATATATAAATGTTAGGAAAAGAAATAATACAAACGATAAAAAAATACAAAATTCATCGTTGTATTTAGACTTTCGTGTCCATCGTTTTATTTTTTATAAAACTGATTTTTGCGAGTTCTTCTTGGACTTTTATTTTCAGAAATACAATATTTGAGGGGGGTTGCGGGTTGCAACAGTTGCAATGACAATTTGAAATTGACTCTTAAAAAGCAAAAAACACCCAAAATCCATGTTGTGCTAGATCTAAACAGATACATACAATGTGGTTAATTTATAAACTTTCAGTATGAACAATGTGAATAGCACAAGTATAATTACTGTTTATATTTCAACTCTATCCGAGTCTTTCTCAAAACAACAAAATATATAATAAAACAATAAACTATTTACAAAAAACTACACTACAAAACTTAATTAAATAGGTAAACTACATTTCGGAGACTGAAGGCGTGACCTCAATTATAGTGATGTGAAAAAATATTTGCTGGTGTTTGTACATAACATTTACTGCAATATTTTCTTAATTTTTTAACGTTGGTATTATATGCATTTATTAATCTATAACCCTGATGTTAAGACTGGGTTTTAAACGATCAATCCAATAGCTTTCTTTGGATCTTCTCTGGTTCAAATTCCACGATCTATTTTGATCAATTGCGATGACTTGCATATTTTGCCAGTTGTGATTTGGAGTATTAAAGTGGATTGCAGTGGCCTGGTTCTGATCTTTGTTTTCGATATGGTTACGATGCAAGTTTATGCGAAGATTGAGCGCATTTCTTGTCTCACCAACATATTGTTCTTTACAGATAGAACATGTAACCAGATAGATGACATTGGGCGATTTACATGATAATTGTCCAAAGATTTTGAAAATATCACCGGTAGCTGTACTTTGGGAAGTTTCAGTCGTGGAACTGTATTTACACAATTTACAACGTCTATCACGGCATGTTGTAAACTGGCCTATCTCGGCCGAAGGTAGTTTAGCCCTAACGAGAATGTCTTTCAGGTTCTTGGGACGACGAAAAGATACAAGCGGGGGTTCAGGGAAGAGGGCTTTCATTTTAGTTGACGCATGGAGAATAGGCATACATTCGCGGGATATATCAGACAGGTGTGGCAACTTGGGATGGAATGTAGTCACCCACGGGATACGAGAATTTTTCTTCTTCTTGCCCCGATACAGTAATAATTGAGTTCGATCGATTGATGACACTTTTTGGATTGTTTTTTCAACATCTTTTCCTTTATAGCCCCTGTTAACAAGATGTTGTTTAAGTTCTTTGCTCCTTTGTTTAAATGTT
>MJUU01009539.1:33969-47343 GCA_002080025.1 Modiolus philippinarum
CTTCGTATTTAGATCTTTTAATTTACATTGACGAAAAGGGACGTTTGAAATCTAAGCTGTATGACAAACGTGATGATTTTAACTTCCCAATTGTGAACTTTCCCTTTCTGAGCAGCAATATACCTGCCTCTCCAGCCTATGGAGTGTACATTTCACAGTTGATTCGTTACTGTCGGGCATGCAGTTTATACAGTGACTTTTTAGTTAGAGCAAAAACACTGTCCCAAAAGCTGCTTAGTCAGGGATTTGTTCAGCCTTTGTTACTTTCATCCCTTCAGAAATTCTATGGCCGTCACCATGACATCATTGACAGATATGACGTGTCTGTGTCCCAAATGAAAACGGACATTTTCAGCTAAATTTCACGTCTTCACGGATTTGACATAACCGGATTTGACTCAACCCCGGATTGACTCACTGATAGTGTGACGGGTGCCGCTAGCGGAGCAGGACATGCTTACCCTTCCGGAGCACCTAATGTCACTCCCGGTTTTCATGGGAGTTCACACTATGAGTGCCTTAGTTCTTAATGTTATCTTTTTATTTCCGTGCATTGTAGCTGTCTCACGTCCTTGTTTTGTCTTTGTTTTTATCTGTTACCGTTTCTGCCATGTCTTTGGACTTCGATTTTTGTAGTCATCGCTTCCCTTGTTCCTTCGGTATTCTACTGCCGTTGTTAGAAGGAGTTTTACATGCTGCAATAGACAAATATCATGAATTTAAGCATATATATGGTTTGCTCTTTATTTTTCATAGGTAAGGTGTACTTGTATACTAGATTATATCTCATGTGAAAAGGAAACAAAATGGGGTAACTTTTAACGAGACAACATTCCATCGCCAAGTTTAAACGACCGAGAACAAAGTACTAGGGGTCACCGTACGGTCTTCAACACAGTGAGGAACCTCACACCATATAACAAGCCCTAGATGGGCCAACAAAGTAAAAAAGTTGAATAAATCAATCGAAACAAACCACATCTAATAACCCATTATCAAAAAACTAAAATTTTACAAGAAGGCGAGGACAAGCCAATGATCAACACATTCCTAAATAAGGACAGGCGCGAACATTGCGATTGGGTTAAACTGTTTTTTATTTTATTTTTTTTTATCCAAACCCTCCCCTATGAGTAGTGAATGGCTAAATTAAATACACAGAAAGACTCGCAGTAAGTTCAAATTATCGAGACGAGTACCTTTACAATGAAGAACATAAAACATGAAGACAATACACGCTGTTACTGTCCTGACAAATGGTCGCAGTTACTGACAGCTTGCTAACGACATGATTTCAGGTGTCTATCATATCAAGCCATCTTACAAAACTCATGTTTATACTTTGTTTATTAGGGTTATCTAAATTTATGTAAATTCTTAAATCTAGGGTTTAGCTCCCTACATCGTAGTTATGTCCTTGGCTATATTTGATATTAAACTTAATTCGAATTCCATTTGGGTTTATCCGTTTTAAACATTTTTTTAATTGTGGATTTCCTACGTTTTTTTTTTCTAGTGCTGCTGATGAGGAATTAATTTCCGAAATGGCTTACAGTTCATTAAAATTAATAACAGGTGGAGTTAACACATCTGTTATGGTCTATGTCAATTTACTCCATATCCTTTCGTAAAATATTTTAAACGTTATATTTACTCTTTGGTGTAAACCATTCCTTTAAAAAAGACCTCTACAATTCATACCTTTAAAGGTTTTCTAAATCATATTATTTTAAAGGCGTTTTGAATGTTGAGACATACAAATGTTATAATTTTGAGCAATAAGAAGACATTGAAGCAAGATTTAAGCCTCACTTTTATTTTCACTTTTTTAGAAAGGATCATAGAAAATTTTATTTATTTTTTTTTTAATTTAAGACTTCTTTGGATTTTTATAGGGTGTTCTTTTTATGCTGCAATATACAAATTTCACGAATTTAAGTAGAAATATAGTATGAAAAGCAAAAATGCAAGTCTGCAATTAAAACCCGCTTTATAAATATTAACAAAACAATTTAGCTTGTCAGGGAATTTTAACCATTTTTTTCATGTTCTTGTAATGCTACAAAAATTGTCTGAGGAGGGAAAAGGATGCCACAAATGATCATTTATAAATAATCAAAATGGCATGCATTAAAAAGGTGTTAAATCCACTAAAATCAATCAGCCTTGAAAATAATGTTATCTGATATCATTGAAAAGATGGTGGGAAACATTCTGATGGGTGCCTGTGTATGGTCTTTGTTATACCGTCAAAGATTTAACTCGGTTTTTGCAAAGAGTGTTTAATCCTCTTTGGTATCACCTGGTTAAATCATTCCACAGCCCGAATCAATATTCTATTGCAACTTTCATTTCTAAGTGAATATATTGAAATTCGGGGAAAATGTGTTTATTTTTAATACTACAGTAAAAAGAAATGAATAAAAATAAAACGGTGTATACTTTTAAACGACAAGATAAATAAAGATTTTGTTTTTAGATTTTTACGACATTCGTAAAAAATTTAACATTGATACTAATATCTTGAATTCTTTTGATTTTGCATCCATTGCCCAATGACTGGACAAATATACTCCGTACACATAATATATCAAAATTAGTCATGGTTTGAAATGAAAATATTCATATCATTCAACATGTAGATAAAATTTGTAAGCACTTTATAACTTTTTCATTAAAAAACTTTGAGTCATATGTTTGCATATATCTGCCCCTACTTATCACTTAATTTGCAAAATAAGTCAACGTGCTACTTAATTAAGTCAACATGATTCTGAAATATACAGAAGCGTATAGCTGCCTCGTGTTTGTTAATAAAACGTCTTATGTTCACAAATATGAGACGAGTTGTTGCCTTATAAGGCGACAGGCGAAGAAAAATAATGCGAGAAATTGAAGATAATATACAATTACGATTTTGTGTAGAGGTCAATATGAGTTTTAATAGAGCTAAAATTAATATTGACAGACGCCGGAGGTGGAGGTTAATATTAGAATTTTTAGGTCTATTAAAACTCATATCGACCGATACATACATCAAGAAGCTATCAGTACATTATTTTAGGTTCATGAAGTTTTTATTTGATTTATATGTATGTACAATACCAACATGCTATATGTACTGTACATGTAACATGTAAAGAAACTCAAGCGATTCTGCAACATATGTACACGTCTTTTTCTCCCCAAAGTTTAGATTTTTTCAAGACATAATTGAATCAGAGTTAGAAATTCCGTCCTTGTTAGTCTTTAAAAGATGATAGTAAATTAAAAAAAACAATCTTGCGTTACTCAGTCTAAAATTCCTGTCATGAGACAAGAAGAAATTTGCAGAACAACAAAAACACATACCCCGACTGTGTATCGCATGTTCTGAGTTTCGATCACCTTCCGGTATCTGTAAATAGCAGTTTTCTTGTCGCAAAATGCTTCATATGTGAATAGAGAACAACAAACGTCACCTGCTAGCCCAACGCCATATTTGGTTTCCCGAACATACTTATAATACGGCATTTCTGATAGGCCGAAAGTCGCGTGACCCAATGTAATTCTATTTTTCATCGGGTATTTAATGTCGAGTCAATATCGGTTTTTAGCAGACCTGAGAAATGAAAGTGAAATTGAGAGCGAGTCAGTTCGAATTTTGATCGAAAATCATGTGACAGGTTTTCATCCAATAAAATAAAACTGCTATAATCGTTATGTAATAACATAGATAACCGATTAAAAATATATCAATCTAATTTATGACTCGTAATAATAAAATCGAGAAGATTAACAAATCGTCTTATTTTTATCGATTTGTTTCATAACACGTCATCAAGAATTTGAGAAAATTACAAGGCAAGTTAAATGTTTCGAGACATTTATTTAATCATTTAAATTCAATCGACTTAATTCGTTTCTCGATATATATAAGGCGTATGTAGGTCCTTTGTGTACGGAAGCGTATAGTGGACTCGCTTTGTCTTATAAGAACACCTTATAACGCACTAATTTTCTTAAATAAAATAACCTTATCTACTGATAAGCTGATACTTCGTGTTAAATATGACAACCTTGTCTTCTTATAAGGCCACAAATCGTGATATATGTGACAAGTTTTTGCTTTATAAAGACATTTCACGTATTAATTCAAAACGTTTTAATTATGAATTAAAATAACGTTGTATTAACTTACTGCATGAAAACAAATGGAAGAGTTTAGGATGTATTAAGTTAAAACATGTTGTGATATACAAGGCAACACCATTTTTTATTTAAAGTAATATCTTGCTTTGTAAAACAATAAGTGTTCTTAGTAAGCTCGTTTTATCTAGGTGATAACACAAAAAACTACGAATATTTTGTCTAAGAAGACAATTAAATGTCTTATTTAAAACAAATTGTAGCCTTAACATCATCCATTTTGAATGTTACTCAATGGCTTAGTAGCCCTTTATTAGCGAATGATGTATAGTTAATATGGTGTCCGTTTGTCCGTCTTTTCGTTATTCCGTTCCCCCTAGTGGTACACACTTTGTCGTGACAACTTCTCCTAGAGCACTTGGTGAAATTAAATGAAACTGTCACAGAATGTTCAGTGTATGTTGCCATTGTGCACCATCTATTTAGAAATAGGATTTGACTTTATTATTATTATTTTTTGGTTGATTTTTTTTTACTGTCCACAATTGGGGTATATACTTTGTGGCGACAAATCCTCCTAGACCACTTGGTGAAATTCAGTGAAACTTTCACAGAATGTTGAGTGCATATTGCCATTGTGCACAAGCTATCTACTTTTTTACTTGATTTTTGTTGTTGTTGATTTTTTACTGCCGCTCTTTTATTTGTTTCAATGCAGTAAGTTAATAAAATGTTACTTTGATTTAACGTAAAACGTTTTGAATTAATACGATAAATGTCTTTATAAAGCAAAAACCTGTCATAAATAACACGATTTGTTGCCTTATAAGAAGACAAGGTTGTTTTATTTAACACGATTTATCACATTAAAAGGAGATAATGTTATTTTATTTAAGAAAATTAGTGCGTTGAAGGGAGTGCTTTTGAGACAAGGCGAGTCCACTATACGCTTCCGTAGGAATAAGTATTGTTCAGACGACTCATTATGGCAACACGAGGCGCATATACGCTTCCTTATTATATAATGCCTATTGTTTCTTAAAGAAATACATTTAGTAATTGTTGTTGGATTTGCATGTAACTATTAGACTAATTAGAGGCGATTTCTTGTTTTGATATTGAAAAAAGATACATTAAAAGAAGGACCTTTATTTTAAACCTCTCATGTCTTTTTTTCAGCTACCTGTCCAACACGTTAGAAAAAACATGCGGAACAAACATGTATTTTGGGATTGCAATGTGAATCTTAGCTGCACAGGTGAACTAAAACCCTTCTTTCCGAAAGAAACGTTCATGTTTTTCTGAATACATTATATTCTACTTATTTTAACCTGTTCTTACCTGTAAAACGTGCAAGTGCAAGGAAAAAAAAAAGTTTTCGATGAAAAAGAGCTACTGCTTCCCCTTATTGCGCAGAAGTAACATACACTTTCAAATATGTGTTACGCCCACTGAGGAGAACATTTTTTAAAGTACTATATTATGACTAACATTTAAAAATGTTAAACAAACATTTAGTTACAAGTTTCTGAAACTTTCTGGAAACAATGATTTTACTTGTTTTACGATATATTGAGCAGGAATGACACAAATGGACCTTTCTGTTTCTTTATCTTACAATTCAAAATTTGAAATGTATATAGATGCCGATGGTAGTCCTGGATGGAAGTAAGGTTATGATTTTTTTTTTTAATTTATTTTGCCATCACTTTGCATCCCTCCATTATTTAAGATCTTCCCTGAAACTACTTGACCAGAATATAACCAATTTTTGACTAATTGATCACCACGCACTTTCGAAATTGTGTTAAGTTGGTCAGCCAAATAACATGGCTGTCATTGCTACAAATATAGCATATGGGAAAATTGTAGCTTTTGGCCAGTGACTGGAGAACCGTTACAGAAATAAGAAATCTGAGAAGTTTGCTCTTAATCCAAGATTGCATTCAGTGGGAATATGGTTTAATACTTTAACATATTTGAAGAACATTCAAAGATCTTCTCAGACGAATCTGCTGCGCAAATTAGATCCAAAGTTTGTCACAATAGTCTTGACATCCTTGAGGTTGTCCCTGGAAAAAAGTTGTTTGCACATTATGAAAGATTGTCGCCATATTTTAACATTGGACCCTATTGAAATACTTTTCAAAGGTCTTCCCTTCGGAAACCACTGTTCAAATTGGGACCATAGTTTAACATAGACAGCTTTCTATGTTAACTAAGACTTAGGTGAGCGATACAAGCTTTAGGAAGCGTCTTGTTAGTAAAACTAACTCAAAGGCTCATATGAGCTTTTACCAGTACTGAGCATCCATCGTCCGTCCGTCTGCCATCAATCATTTGTCCGTCAGTTAACTTTTAATTTGATTCCATTTATTTGAAACATCACTCGGCCAATTATGACTTAGCAGTGATGAATGGTCTTATTTAGAATTATATTTGAAGACCCCACCCACCAACCAAGATGTCCACCAAGGCTAACAATTGAATATTCTGCAGAAAACCGATTTTAATTTGAATTAAGACTTAGGGTGAATGGTCATCAATAGCCCTGGCCTCCATCCAGGACTGCCATCGACAGGCATATATAGTTATGAACATACCAAATTTTGAATTATAGGATACAGAAAGGTCCGTACATGCCAAGGCTTGCTCCACAGATAGTAAAACAAGGAAAAGCATTGTTGTCAGAAAGTTTCACGAACTTGTAAATAAATGTGCACGTATTACATTTTCCCCACTTGTAAAATAATCTACACGCTGTGTATGTTACTTCCTGGCCAAAAGTGGAAACATCAGTACTTTTGCATCTAACATTTTTTTTATTGGCACAGGAAGGGCAGGTAAGAATAAATAAATAATTCAGAAAAAGAACTATTTCTATCGGAAAGAAGAGTTTTTCTTCACATGTTCAGCTAAAATTCACATTTCAATCCCAATATACATGTTCGTTACAAGTGTAATTCCTAACGTTTTCGATAGGTAGCTGAAATAAATAAATAAGAGGTTTAAAATAAGAGTCCTTGTTTTATTACACTTTAATAAGTTATAATTACAGGTATTTTTACCTATATAAAACAACAGCTCGCCTTAAATTTGAATACAAAGGCAACAACAAAGACTAAATTTATTTGCTTAACAAATAATAGGCACTAGATAGTGCTGCAAAAATTAAGCGGTGTAAAATAAGCTGTGTTAAAAAATAAGTCAAATAATTAAGTCGTAGTAATTACAAAAGTAAGAAACGGCTTGTTTTAATTATAACACTCCGTAGCTATATAACGCAACAACAGTGTCTAAATAACACGTTTATTGTCTTATTTAGATGCATTATTTAAGCAACGCAAGGCGCATATACGCTTCCGACAAATGCTGTATTTTTTTTTAAATTAAATCATTTACATATTTTACGAAATGATATGGAGTAAATGAACATGAGACCATAACACATATGTTAACTCCAACTGCAATAACTTTATTGAGCTGTATGGCCATTTCGGAAATTAATTCCTCGTCAGCAGCACTAGAACCAAAACAAAGGAAATCCATAATTTCAAAAAATGTTTAAAATGCATGAAACCAAACAATCCGAATAATTAGTAATATCAAATATTGCTAAGGACAAAACTATGATGGAGGGAGTTAATCCTTAGGTTTCAGAATTTTCATGAATTTAGATAATAGTAATTGAACAAAGTGTACACATGCGATATTATCTCATGTACAAGTACACCATATCCAAGAAAAATAAAGAGCATACATCTCTACCACGGGGAATTGTTGTACCATCTCCACACTGCAATAAAAGACAAACTCCTGTATTAAATATTTTATGAAAAGATATGGAGTAAATGAACATGAGACCATAACACATATGTTAACTCCAACTGCTATAATTTTAATGAGCTGTATGGCCATTTCGGAAATTAATTCCTCATCAGCAGCACTAGAGCCCAAACAAAGGAAATCCATATTAAAAAAAAAAATGTTTCAAATGCATAAAACCAAACGAAATCCGAATATTCAGTAATATCAAATAAAACAAAGGACAAAACTACGATGGAGGGAGTTAATCCTTCGGTCTTAGAATTTAAATCTTCTTAACTTCCTGTCAATTGAAATGGACAGAAATAGAAATACAAATGCAAAGATGCACATTGACTTTTACAAATCACAATTTAAAGTCTCTTTTTGGAACAACTTTGGGCGACTAGAGGCTCAACAAGGCGACATAACCGCCCTAATCGCATAGTTTTTTGAGCCCTGAATAATGTAGATAGTATCAATGTTTCGTTGATCAACTCGAAAAAAATATGTTTTGCAAATACTGTCTGTACAAAGTATAACAATAAAAAAATAAAACTTCCTGGAATGTCATTATCAAAAACAAAAAATCATAGATGAGTATGGAACACCATAGCAGTCTTATGTTAGACAACTTATTATACGCTGAGGTAATATTATTATGTGCTGTGGTTTCATTAAGGAGATTGATCTCCTTTCTGCCACTAGGCATTTACAAAGAAAGCATTACAATGTTTACTTCTGTCATATTATTTCTACAGTAATGAAAATTTATGCTAATATCATTGATTAACAAGAAAAAAAATAGTACATCCTTTAATTTGGAGAAACTGAAAATATAGTTTATTTATGACAAAATGTTAGGAAATTTTTCTGTAGGGTAGTGAATTTTAAATCAACCGATTCGCCACTTCTGAATTCTCAAGAAATTGAACTGACCTCTATTTGAAGGTAAATTCTGTTTACTCTATGTTATCTGTAGTGATGTAACACATAGTTATGTAACGCATTACTAGTTGTGAAGGTTACTCATGTGTAAAGGTGAATTATATTATGTACATTTTGTAAATCAATACACTTTAGAATAAATATGTTAGGTCAGCCTCAAACAAAGTTTACAGTAATTATAATTTTAAATCTCAGATTGGTTAATTCAAAATGCAAAGTTTTTTGTTTTGTTTTGTTTTTTTTTTCACATATATATCTTGATATATAAATACACCTTTGTAAATGTCTGCATGTTTTTTCCATTAATAAACTTTGAGCAATTGAATGATTAATAACACGTATAAAAAGTCCATTTTTTTTTTTTACAAAATAAGTGGACTAATAATTAATTCCAATTTTAAACAGCGCTAATCGAACACCGGTCGTGACTGAATTTTAACTTCGTGAATGATCCTAATTGTTCATTAGTTTTTCAATATCATGCTTGATGCATTTTTCAGTAGAATTGCACTTCATCAACATTAAATGATATAATAGTTTACATGGCACCTAGATGTCAGTATTAATTGTCAAACTATTGCCCTCAAAATCAATCTCCTTATCAGTGCAAGCTGCACTTTGATTATTATATGCTATGGGTCTGTTTTTATATGCTGTGGTTTCATTATTATATGCTGTGGGTCTGTTTTTATATGCGGTGGGTCCGTTATTATATGATGTGGTTCCATTATTATATTCAGTGGTTCCATTATTATATGCTGTGGTTTCGTTACTATATGTTGTGGTGGATACCGGATTCCGGAAAACCGGCATTTCTGAAGTTAAATCATCGACTTGCAAACTCAAAAGCCAACAGAAGTATTGTTCCATACTAACAAGCATATGTCTTACACTATTGAGTAATGTTGATTTTAAACTGCCCTTTTCATTTATTGAGAGCGTATCTTGTGCTGTATTTCCAATCTTGTTAAGTTGTTTAAATACTGTTTTAAGTGTACTGTAATTCTGACCTGTGATTGTATATTTCGGTCATTGATCATTTTTCGGTTTTTTTTTTCTTCTTCTTCTTTATTTAGGTGTTTCGACCCTTATTTTAAGTAAGCGGTGAGTCTCATCAGTGGTCAGCCGATTTGTTATTGCAGATTGACTTTATTTAATTCATAATACTTAATGTTAGGCCATACAGCCACTTATTGCACCAATTTATATTGTTCTCATGAACTTTTAACAGTAGAGAATAGGAGACTGACTCTAAGTTTTAGTAATTCTTGTAAAATCTTGCGCCTACTGTAAGCAACTATCGGTGGAGATTTGAATATATCTTTGGATCTTTGATTTTGTTGAATTAGGTGCCAAAGTTTAATATTCTTGATTGTCAAATTGTATTTTGTTACAAACACTACGCTTTTCTTTTTTGTGGGTACAAAAATAACATTATTTTTCTACAAGATACAGAGACGACGGCTTCCTCTTATAGGGGTCAAGAGCAAGAAATACATCAGCTCTTCCAAATAGCCAACTCTAGCCAGAGACACTTGAAATTTACTCACGAGATCTCAAAAACTGATATTGTATTTTTGGATACCTTAATATACAAAGGAGGGAGATTTGAGCTAAATGGAACTCTTGATATGAAAACATTTACTAAAAAGACAAACATTTTCCAGTGTCTGGGGAGGTCCAGTTCGCATCCTAAACGGGTCTTTAATCCTTTTATAAAGGGGCAAAATTTTCCACCATATTAGAAATACAAATAATCAAAACGAACTAAAACTAATCATAGAGGCTTTCAAAATAAGACTCCTAAAGAAGGGATACAAAGAAACTGAAATAGACAAAAACATCAGAGAAATAATAACATTAGACAGACAAAATTTACAAGAGGACAAAAACTCACACACACAAAAAAAAAAGAAAAGCGTAGTGTTTGTAACAAAATACAATCCGACAATTAAGAATATTAAAAGAAAATGTTTCCAATATTGACATCTACTCCAACAAAATCAAGGGTGCAAAGATATATTTAATTTTCCACCGAAAATTGCTTTCAGTAGGAGCAAGAATTTACAAGAATTACTAAAAACATAGAGTCAGTCTCCTATTCTCTACAATTAAAAGGTTCCTGAGAACAACATGAAATAGAAATGGTAAACTGGTGCAATTAATGGGTGTATGGTCCAACATAAAGTATTTCGAATTAAATAAAGTCAATCTGCAATAACAAAAGCGGCTGACCACTGATAAGACCCACCGCTTATTAGAAATAGGGATCGAAACACCTAAACAAAGAAAAAAATAAACCAGAGAAATTAACAATGACCGAAATGTACAATCACAGGTCAGAATCACAGTACACTTTAAGCAGTATTTAAACAACTTAATAATATTGGAAATACAGCACAAAATAAGCTCTCAATAAATGAAAAGGGCAGTTTAAAATCAACATTACTGAATTGTAGACACATGCTTGTTATTATGGAACAATATTTCTGGTGGCTTTTGAGTTTGCAAGTACTGAGATAGGACTCGGTGATTTAACTTCACAAATGCCGGTTTTCCAGAATCCTGTATGTAATCCAGCATATAATAACGAAACAACAGCATATGATAATGGAACCACAGCATATAATAACGGACCCACAGCTTATAATAATGGAACGGTACTAATAGTAAAAACACACCATATAATAAGTTGTCTAACATAAGACAGCTATGGCGTTCCATAGATGAGCATTAGATCATATTATTATACCTATGCATACAAAGTCTGGGTATATATAAGAATCACCCTGTCCCGTCTGTCTGTCCGTCCATATACTTTGTCACCGCATGTGCTCCTAAACGACTCATTGGATTTTGATGAAATGTTACACAGATGTAGTATACAACCTGAATATGTGCCTGAAGTAATATGATAACTGCTCTGAATTTTCTAAATTTTGAAGGGGAGATAATTCATAAACTTGGTATATTTTTTGAAGTATTACTTCATGCACATCTTGTATACAACTGTCTAACATTTTATCAAAATCCAATAACAGACCCATAGCATATAATAATGGAACGGTACTAATAGTAAAACCACACCATATAATAAGTTGTCTAACATAAGACAGCTATGGCGTTCCATAGATGAGCATTGGATCATATTATTATACCTATGCATACAAAGTCTGGGTATATATAGGAATCACCCTGTCTGTCTGTCCGTCCATATACTTTGTCACCGCATGTGCTCCTAAACGAATCATTGGATTTTGATGAAATGTTACACAGATGTAGTATACAACCTGAATATGTGCCTGAAGTAATATGATTACTGCTCTAAATTTTCTAAATTTTGAAGGGGAGATAATTCATAAACTTGGTATATTTTTTGAAGTATTACTTCATGCACATCTTGTATACAACTGTCTAACATTTTATCAAAATCCAATAAGCTGTTCATTCTGTGGAAGTTACGAGGAGTTGACACTACAAAGTGTGTATCACTAGGACGGATGGAATAACGAACGGACATACAAAAGGACACCATCAAAATATACCGCCCGCTAAAACGGGGGTATGGCAAAGGGCTACGAATCCAGTGAGTAACATTTAAAATGAATGACGGTAAGGCTACAATTTGTTTTAAATAAGACGTTTAATTGTCTTCTTAGACAAAATATTCGATTTTTTTGTGTGTGTGATCACCTAAATAAAACGAGTTAACTGAGACCGCTTATTGCTTCACGAAAGAAGACACGACTTTAAATAAAACATGTTGCTGCCTTGTATATCACAACATGTGTTAACTAAATTACGGAAGCGTATAACTGCCTCGTGTTTGTTAAAAAGACGCCTTATTTACACAAATATAAGACGAATTGTTGCCTTATACGGCGACAATGCGAGAAAAATAAGGCGAAAAATTGACTTTAATACAATTAATCGATTTAAAAATATCGATTTAGTGTATGAATCGTACGGAAGCGTATAACTGCCTCGTGTTTGTTAATAAGACGCCTTATTTACACAAATATAAGACGAGTTGTTGCCTTATAAGGAGAAAAATAAGGCGAAAAATTGAATTTAATACAATTAGCCGATTAAAATATATCGAATTAATGTATAACTCATAATAATAATTTCGAGAAAATTTATAAATCGACTTATTTTTAATTGATTTACTACTTAACTCGTCTTCAGGATTTCGAGAAAATTACAAGCAAAGTTAAATGTTTCGAGTTATTTATTTAATCGTTTTGCTTTTTTAGACTTAATTCGTTTCTCGATATATATAAGGCGTATTCTTTTCATTTGTGATTCATCAAAAGGGGGTATTGTTAAGGGATACATTTTAGAGGTTCCGCAATGCGTTAAGTAACAATAATGGGAACCACAAGAAAGCTTGTTTGTTCATGATTAAATATTATGCTTTATAGTATGACTTCCATCCTGGTTATATTCAAATAATAGAGTTCAGATAAATTTAATAAATAATATGCATCATAT
>MJUU01009539.1:48979-104888 GCA_002080025.1 Modiolus philippinarum
TTTCTCGCCTTATTTTTCTCGCATTGTCGCCTTATAAGGCAACAACTCGTCTTATATTTGTGTAAATAAGGCGTCTTATTAACAAACACGAGGCAGTTATACGCTTCCGTAGAATCGTAATAATAAAATCGAGAAATTTATAAATCGACTTAATTTTTTTCGATTTATTACATAACTCGTCATCAAGAAGTTGAGAAAATTACAAGCCAAGTTAAATATTTCGAGAAATTTGTTAAATTGCTTTGGTTTAAACGACTTATTTCATTAATCGTTATATGCAAGGCGTATTTTAGGAATGTATGATTCATCAGAATTGGGTATGGTACGGGGATAGCTAATATTTTGCATTGGAAGTTCAGCAAACTTAAAGTAACGAATGACTGGCAACCTTTTCAGTATAACATATACATGGTTTTTAGTTCGCCTGGCTATTCAAGTGTGAGGCTTTTCCTCACTTTGCGTCTGTCGTCCGACGTAAATTTGGTAAACATAGCCTTTGGCTGGACCCGTTGTTTTACATTGGATTCTATGGAAAAAATTCAGATCTGCTCCTCTGAAACTTAAGAACCAATCTGGACTTACTTTGCTAAAATAGTCCTTGGGTATACCACTTCAAAAAGTATGTCCTTCGTGTTGGTACCTCATCTAAGATTGCAGCCAAAGGGGACCATAGTTTAACATTAGACAATTTTGGGGGAAATTAAGATACTCGGTCAATAGGACTTTCCGAAAAACCATTTGGTCCGTTCTTCGTTTCCGGTTATCAAACCAACACGGTAAGGTTTGTTCATCCTGAAAACAGTTCATAGCACTGTTCATATTTAGATTTCTAGGTTACCGATTACTGTAACACTGCACTGATTTTGTTGGAATTAAAATGCATTTTAAATTGTGCGTTGTTTCGTACGTGTGATAACTGGAAGCGACGAGTTTTTGTACCTCTAGTTGATGGAAGAGTTCAAACCCAAGCGAAGATAATCACACTTTATAGAAAGGGCTACTTTGATGGTACCCTTTGAAAATTGTGTCTCTTGGGTCCGTATTCCATCCACGATTGCCGCTAGTGCGGAACATAGTTGGACATTGGTCCCTATGGGAGAACATTCAGAGGTTTTCTCCCTAGAAACCAAAGGATCAATTGGGATCAAATTAATTTAAAATAATCCATGGTTGGACTTTTTTATAAAGTGTGTTTCTCATGTCCGTACCTCATCCAAAATGGCCGTAAGAGGGGACCATATTTTAACATTGGACCTTTTGGGCGGTTTAAAAATGCTTCAAATTCATTACTTGGCTAATTAATAGAATCGAACTTAGCCACAATAGTTATTGGATAGTTCTTTTTGAAAATTTTGAAAATTGTGTCGCCTGGATCCGTACTTATCGAAGATGGCTGCCAGCAGGGACCATAGTTTTAAATTGGACCATGTGTTTGATAAAATAAGATCACCAGTTGAAGCTTGGCAATTTTAGGCCAGGTGATAGATATAGGCTCATGTGAACCTGTAGTGTACGTCTTCCCTCCTTCTTTATCTGGGCTTTGGGATCAGAAGATTATATACACCTGGCGGAGTTCAAGTTGTTCAGAATGTTAACAAATAGTATATATCCTATGGACTGATTTTTTGAAGACTTTATTAAATGTTCATTTATACTGTTAACGTTTTGATATTGATAACTTTATTTAATGTCCGTTTATGCTACTAACATTTTGATTCCATACATCAATCATCTTTAGGAATCAATCCAAGTGACAGAGAGAATTTTGAAATATGCTTAATACCCGAGGTTAAAAATCCACCATGATACCTGCAATATGTCATCTAAGATTGTTGTCTCTTTCATGTCACTTGTTATGCACCATATGAATTTCTCTAAACCGTGCAATTTTCCAAGAATATCTTTCTACTTTTGTTTGGCGAGGGGATAATGAAAAGAACGTAGAGTTATTGTAGTCAATACATATTATGCATAATATTTATTAAATTTATCTGAACTCTATTATTTGAATATAACCAGGATGGAAGTCATACTATAAAGCATAATATTTAATCATGAACAAACAAGCTTTCTTTTGGTTCCCATCATTGTTACTTAACGCATTGCGGAACCTCTAAAATGTATCCCTTAAAAATACCCCCTTTTGATGAATCACAAATGACAAGAATACGCCTTATATATATCGAGAAACGAATTAAGTCTAAAAAGCATAACGATTAAATAAATAACTCGAAACATTTAATTTTGCTTGTAATTTTCTCGAAATCTTGAAGACGAGTTAAGTAGTAAATCAATTAAAAATAAGTCGATTTATAAATTTTCCCGAAATTATTATTATGAGTCATATATTAAATCGATATAGGTTAATCGACTAATTGTATTAAATTCAATTTTTCGCCTTATTTTTCTCGCACTATCGCCTTATAAGGCAACAACTCATCCTATATTTGTGTAAATAAGGCGTCTTATTAACAAACACGAGGCAGTTATACGCTTCCGTACTAAATACATCCAAAACTCTTCTATTTTTTCATGCGGTAAGTTGATACAATGTTATTTTAATTTAACGTAAAACGTTTTAAATTAACACGAGAAATGTCTTTATAAAACGACAACTTGTCATAAATACCACGATTTGTCGCCTTATAGGAAGACAAGGTTGTTTTATTTAACACGATTTATTACCTTATAAGGAGATAAGGTTATTTTATTTAAGAAAATTAGTGCCTTATAAGGTATGCCTATAAGACAAGGCGAGTCCACTATAGGATTCCGTAAATTTTACATGTTTAATTCTAATTGATTGTATCCGCCTAAAATTATAAGCTTTTATTTTTTAAACAACATATTTATTACAGTGTTATTGCGTTTTTTAACATCAAGGTATTATAATTAAAACGCACAATCAACTAGTCCATACGAGAGTAGAAATATTTAGTCATCTTTGTTTTAATCGTGTCTTAATTTATTGGTCTTATCGCCATAAAACAATTTAAAACAATAGACATACTCCTTAGAGGTTGCCATTTTTTCGTGATTGTGCTAAATGCTAGGGTGTTTTTTTTTTTACTTTAAAGAATATAGAAAGGTCACAAAAGTTAGCTAGTGAGTATAATTCGCATATTTTACCATTTTAGTTTTCCTTGATCTCCACCCAGTAAATGTTTCTTACATGCTTTCTTTGAAAGACTCTTCAAAATATGAAAATTTCTCTGTAATCAACGAAAATTTGGTTTACTCATTTTTAGCTCATCTGGCCTAAAAAGGCCATGTGAGCTTTTGCCATCACTATGGGTCTGTCGTCCGTCGTCCGTCCGTCTGTCTGTCAACAATTTTAAAAATCTGTACAAGTGATATTACTGGTAAGTGTTTTACAACAGCATTTTTTTATAATACTACTTTTTCTTTTATAGGGTCTGAGGTTTTTTTGGCAGTTTAAATATGGTGGATTTCATAATTCCATACCCAGGTGATAAGGCCACTCTTGACGAACTTGTATTATATTACTTCATATAGATCATATACGTTATACGAAATTTTGGGTTTTTTATTCATCGTTCCTGGTACTTTATTCAGTAAAACCACCTTAAAGAGGATTTTGAGAAGGTTGCATTTAAGAAGGCGAGAAAACAAGAGCCCATTAACTGATATTGTTGACAACATTTTAATTCTGCAACGTGGCGGTTTAATAAATGCCGGTTACCCGACTATATGGAGGGTATTAAATATGCATTGTGGCGTACACACAACACAAGAAACTGTTCAAATCACTCTTCGTATTCTAGGCAACGTTGGTGTTGTCACCAGAAGAAGACGATGTCTTATTAGAAGATCATACTAAAGTAGAGGACCCAATTATGCATCCACGCAGATGGCTACAATAAGCTCGAACCATACGGTTTTGCAATTCATGGTTATGTTGACGGGTTTTCTAGGCAAATTATGTGTTTGGTAGCAAGTCAAACCAATAATAATCCACGTCATGTTGCTCGAAATTTCGTAGAGCACATAAAGAGATAGGAACGTTTACGACTGAAAATGCTATGATCCACATAATACACAGAATATAGATGGCTTAATGCATGCAACACGACGAACAAATGGCAAATTGGAATGCTTACGTTTCTGTATTTACCCATAATGCGAAATCATCTATATCAATTTAAAAAGACGTCGTACATATAATTCGTACACAAATACAGGGCGGACAATTGTACGGTATTCAAGATGTCTTCTTTAATCAACCAATTATTTACGGACAATTTGACCATTCGTTTTGTCTTCCATGCAAGGAAAGGGCACACTGTGCCATTTTAAACACGCAAACCGATCAACATCTTCCACGAGGTACGTCAATGGAGTTCAGACAGTTAATATCAACAATAACGAGGTTAGGCATTGAAGATTTAATGTGATCAGAACGCCCGGTGAGGGTAAAAGATTATTTTGTACTATGGACAGAAAAAAATACTGTCCATACCAGGGACAGTCTTTTTCTTACTGTCATAAACTGTATGCGTCCTATTTACATCTGCCGAAGACCAATGAAGTACTGTTAAGGATTTTTTTTTAAAATAACAACTCTACAATCTCAATCATTTATTTTTTCAAAGTGAGTATAATATGGCACTGATTCCTTTGATCAAATGTACACAATTTACCTCTTTTTGGGTGAATAAAATAAGCAACACAAAACATCCGTAATTTCACAATATCTTACTTCACAATTTTATCAAAATTTCGTATTAGTGACTATGTCGTTAAAAAAATACCGAGAGGAAAAAGATTGTGTCGGAAATATAATATAATCGAGGATGAATGCCATTTCTTCTTAGACAGTAAGACAGATGAGATTTACAGACGAAAATTATTAGAATCGAAGTAGGGTCTATCGTGACCGGTCAGAAGAGTATAGATTATATTGCAGTTCAACTCTGTG
Source organism: Modiolus philippinarum (assembly GCA_002080025.1). Lineage (NCBI taxonomy): Eukaryota > Metazoa > Mollusca > Bivalvia > Mytilida > Modiolidae > Modiolus > Modiolus philippinarum. The sequence continues at coordinate 53,919 of MJUU01009539.1, forward strand.
TTATTTAAAGCTAAAATATATCAGTTTCAGACACATTTATATGATGTTGTGTTATAATATGTTGTATTTGCCTGGTTCAATATGAATTTAAGTTTCAAATAAATATATAACAGTGCAAAGGACCATTTACATTGCTGGAACAATTTTACAGCCTGGTCGGTCTGGTACTTTTATTAATGTGTACGAACATTTGAAAATATTTCTACAGGGTTTACTGTGCATCAACAGGATGTTACGACTATTTCCCGTTCAATTTGAAGGAAGGACGTTTTGTGATTTTTGTTGCAAAAATTGAAACGGGTGTATCGCTACCATCAAATTTGCGGCTAGATCCTCCAAAACCCTCCCCTAAAACATCTTACATATGGTCTAATGCAGGGTAATTGGATCCGTTTTTTTTAATATCAATATTTTATAATAATTTCAAATTAAAAAAAAAAAAAAAGAAATTTGAAAAATTCGAATTTAAAGTGTTTTTTATAAATAATTAGCTTTTAGAAGTGAAATAAAAGCAAAAATAAAACGTGTATAGAAAAAATGATAATGTTATTCTTTCCAGCTTAAAATATCAATATTTTTATTGAAATCGAAATATCGGTGAATCTCGAGAAATTATAATGCAGTGGATAATTCGCCCGTAGGCACTACATGGTTGTACATTGTACGCAATATGCAAATAAAAGAGTCTGACTTGTCAGTCTATCCCAAAAGGAATGAAATTAATAACCAGATTTGCTTGGCCATTTGTGAAATTTCATCCCAGAATATTGACTTTCGACTTAATTTCATATTAATCACAGACTTTTATCTTGAAATTTTGACCACAATTTAAAAAAAAATGACATTAATTATATAAATGAATTACAAAAACAGGAAAACAGCAAACACCTACAATGGCCAGGAATTACAATCACATGCCACAATTTACAAGCAAACTGCACCAGAAAAACAATAATGAAAACAAGAGACAAACATAAATAACGATAGGAACTCGGGATAGCCGGACTTGGTACCGACACCAGCAAAAGCCAGTGGTAGGGTTAAATATGAATATCTAAATATATAAATATGTTTGTAAATATTAGGGTTAATTTAAAAGTTCGAATATAAATCAATAAATAAATTCATCTCAAATTAAAGGTTGCAATCTTTATGACTGCCCCCCACCCCCAATCGATGCTTATGATATTCTCCCGTAAAATCATATTTTTCTTAACTAGAAATTTCCTAATAACGATATGTATTTCATCTACAAAATGATGTATTAAATTACTTCCAATTTCAATTGAAAACTGGCAAAATCTTTTTTTTTTCCAGTTTGGAGACAACCGGAAGATGGTGTGGTCTGTTATTATTCTGTTTGGCAATCAGTGTTATAACATGTAAATTTCTATTTCAAAGCTGTAATAATTATAATATTGAAATACTATTAAATTTTAAATTCGTGTGTTCGTCAAAACTGCTATATGCATTTTTCACTGTTCTGATACACATAACATTAGACTGAGCAAGGATTTGTTTAGATTTCATTGAACTGAGTAAATGAACGTGAATAAATCTATTCAAAAGATAATAGTTTTGTTTTTTTAGATTCTTTTTAATATTATTGTCAACTGATACACAACGAGTGACTTATGTATGCATGATGATGCATATGTACCCGGTAAAATACATATAATGTCATTTCCAATTCTAGAATCCATTATTTATCTATTTGTAATATTTGTTTTTTTTTTTTTTTTTTTTTTGAAATAACACAACTACAATGATTTAAAACATTCTTACATCTGACTGCAACAATGACTTATGACACCCGCGGGCTAATTAACACCTGGTCAAGCTGACAGGTGATGACTTGACCCTACTTTTGTTTATTACATTTTGTTAATTGGGTAGATGTTGATTCATTTTATTTTATAAGTAGCAATAACTTACTAGACGACATACTAAAGGAACGACCGGTGTACTTGTAAAACAGCATTAAATCTATATTTCAATTGAAATAACATGAATATTCTGCTTGTCGTTATCCGTCATATAAAAAGGTTGTTGCAGCCATGGGGCAATGTCCTGTACATTAACACATGTATACAGAGGTGTACGGAATATTCAAGACTGTGCTTATTAGTATAAAAGGAGGAGACGTTTTCCGTGACGTCGGATAACCCATATTATTCAGTGGAACTTGGGATAAAGTTAAGTTCAATGTTAAACCTATGGGAATTTTATCGGGGAATAAAAAGGGATTCTTGGCTCCAACCTTGTTGAGCCTGGCGTTCCGAGCTACAACACAAGGCCTCCGGGCTCTACTCATTTAATTCCGGGCTCCAGCCTGTGTTTATTAGTACCCGATATTACGTTAAACCCCCAGTCATACGTTTGTTGATTCTTCTTCAAACCCTGTCTCCATATAACTGTTTCGATTATACATACAAAGCCACCATTAATTGCAAAATAGCATCAGTGATTGAATGAGATATTAGTGGTAAACAATATAAAATCGGCAAATCATTCAAACAGTTCACACATGTGCCCTAAAATATCCAACTACCACAATATTTACAAGATTTTCCTACACATTTATGAAAATGCTTAATTAGAATGAAATATTGGTTGCTTTGCAGCATAATATCAAAGACATATAATTAAATTATATGTAATTACATGTCTCTGATAATATCAATAATTTGCACATATATATTCTGTTAATACCAAAAATTCGTTGAGTCTGGGGATAAAACGCAAACTTCCCTATCGGCCTAGTGCGAATCGATGAGATCATTTTTATAGTCTAAACAATAGATGCGATCCCGATAAATAAATAATTACTGCAATAAAATCAATAATGCATGTTACAGTAATAATGATTCTTTTAACAATCAAATATTTTCCTTGACTATAATAATGATCTCGTCGATTCGCACTTGGCAGAGAGTGTTTAATATTGAACTGAAGATCGTACCTTTAACCTTTAGCCCGAATGGGAACAAGGATTTGCATCATCATTTTATCTAGTTTTATTGAGAAAAAATATATATTTGAATGTGTCTGATTTAATACTAATCTTTTCTAGTTATCATTACAGTTTGTCGGTAAATGAGAATAAGCGGGATTTAAAAGGGGACATGAGGGGTTCATCTACAGGCTAACGATCTTTAAATGTCCCTTCAAACAGTGGACAGTAAATTTACAAATACGGAACACGAATTTTATTGACAACAGCAAATAGTGCTTTTTATTTACAGGATTCAACAGAACAAAAAACACTAATTTGTCCAAAATAGTTAACAACTGATTTATTTCACCAACGAACAACCAGCTGATAATACCCAAAATACGTTAACAACCCCCCCCCCCCCCCCTTTCATTAACTTATTACCAAATTTTATAATAAATAACACACGTGTATGTTTTCTGACATATTAGCAGTCTAACATGGCAGTAAATAACATTTTATGTCGATTTTAGCCATTTTACAGATTTTTTTTTATAAAGATAATACTACTCGAAGGACATGTTACAAAACCAATTTTTCGTTGCCAGTGTATGAACATTTGCCCTTCCAAATAGCAGTCATTTCACTTTGGTTCCGGTGGTCCTATACAACGAATTATAACAAATACCTACATTTTTTTCACAAAATCCGTGTCAAAATTGCATTCAAGTGGCAAATTCGATGGTTCATCTAAAAGTATGAAAATACATTTAATTTCATTTTATCATGATAGTGTACATAAGAAATGATTTGTTTAAGAGAAGATTTAATGCATTCGCAAAACTGGTATGCTGAATTAAAAAAAGTCACGTAAAAGTGGGATAACACCATTTTAGGCTGAATATGAGTGGCAAGCTTGCTGTGAACAATATATGTCCATGCTGTGAAATATATTATGTTTTATATTGACCAAACAGACAGTTCATATTCCCTACATCATGTATCCTCGACTCCCCTCCCCCCACGGGTTATGAGAAGGGAAACTTGCTTCAAATTCAACTTTCAGACTTTGTTTCCATATTTTGACTCGTTTCAGAAATTTAATTCAGGACAGAGACATATTAAATACGAGGAGAAAATATTACCTATTCGCAAAAATAAGTGTGGATATATCAGTGGAGTTCTGAAATTTTGCGTCATATTCAACTCAAGTTGGACTTTATTTTCATGTTTAGACTCGAAATATTTCAATTCTTCGGATAAGACATACATTGCCGAAATATTTGAATTCTTCGAATGAAACATATACTGCCGAAATATTTGATTTTTTTTGTTTTTGGATGAAATATTATTTTGCTAAAATATTTGAAATCTTTGGATGAAACATAAATTGCCGGAATACTTGAATTCTTCAGATAAGACGTATATTGCCGCAATATTTGAATTCTTTTTTTAAGATGAAACATACATTGCAAAATTCAGTTTCGTGTAAGAATTAACATTACCTTATGTGAATTCTTCGGATGAGACATCGTTTTAATTCTATTTTCAGATGCATATATACTTGGATTTAATATGTGCATTTTCGGGATGAGACCTAAATCGTTTTGAAACTATCATTTTTATTCCTTTTTAAGAATGAATATTAACCATAGTTTAGGAATTTCGGTATTTAATAAATACTTTTATTTTAATTATATGATCAAACAGTTTGATTTAAATTGTTAAATATTGACTTGATATGATTTGAGTAATTATACAATATGATATACACACTGACCGGCTGTTAAATAAGCGGTTATTCGGACTGATCACGTTTGACTGATCAAGTGCCAACAGAATTTGAAAATTAAGTAAAAACCGTATTTTGAAGGAACAAAAAAATTAAGTTCCTATAGCAATTGGGACATTTTCTGTTTTTTCATATGTTTATTTTTTCATAAATACACGGGAACGTGTTTTCAGTGCACTGTCCGAGAGGACAATATTTCATGATCAAAACGCGTTTTATTCTGTCCTCGGACTTCATCATAGGTAACGATTGTACAGTCGAACAATATTTCATAGCGGACACTTTTTAATGTTACACACTCTGGAGTCCTGTCACGGTGGTGTTTAGACGTTCTCCCTTTTTGCACTGGCGTATTCATAATATTACATGTATAATGCGTTGATATTCACTTACATTTTAAAGCTTAAAAAATGGTATTCTGTCCAAAAAAAAAGTTGAACACTTTCTTGTAGCCAGGCATCATAGTAATTTTGTTGAGGGTAGTTTTTAGGCATTTTCGGTTAGTTTTGAGCAAATCTATAGACTTTTACCTGGAACGGATGAATATACCTTTGTTGTAAATGAACAAGTGGATGACATGTGAATGTTGAAAACTTACTTACTTGTTCTGTCTGTTGGGTTACAAGTATGTATACACGATCCTAACTGAATCGATTTTTTAAAAGGAAAAAATGTAAATCCATGCATCATGTAACTTTTTGAAATTTATATCAAAGTCAGTCATTACTGTACTAGTGACATACACAATTTACAGGATGACCATTCACATATTGTTTTTTGTAATATAAAGCTTTATAATTTTACACAATCCGCCGCTGCTGTTATACACACAATATTGTTGGGGCATAAAATAAAATTAAAAAAAAAATAGGTCTTAAACTTCAGCATGGAAATACTCCTTATTTACAAGTTACTAAGTCTATTCAGTTTTTTTACTTGTATTCCGAGTAAACTACCTTGTATCACTTATTTATTTTTCAATCAACCGGTAAAATTATAAAAATATAGGATTTTAGAAACCGTTACAGTTAATCTCGAAAATTATATAAAATATACTTGATTTTTGAATTTAAAAATTCTATTATATTTCATTTTCGTGTACAATTATTAAGATATTGGAAAATTAAAAAAAACTGTTCATACAGTATTTAAAGAGGATGCGTGCGCCCTGTCTACCGTGGGACACGATATAGTTCCTTGGATTTTTGTTTTGAATTTGAGATGATGAAAAGATTAGATGAATAATCTATAAATTAATACAATAATTTGTGTAAAACTATTGGACGCCAAACTTGGTGTATAAGAAAGTGTAAACTGATAAGTGATTTGGATTTTGCCTTCCCGCAATAAAAATAGCTATTTACAAATGGCCACGTCCGTAACAAATTGTGAAATTTCACAAATATTGAAACATCGCTTAATGTATTTTTTTCTAACAGAGAATTCTTGTTTTAGATCGTCCTTTCACTTGAATCTCAATTAAATTTTTCAAATCTAGATAATTTCTAACCTTCTGTGTCATGTAAACCTTTTAACTTTATATTCTTCCTACGCCATGGGAAAATATTTTACCCATGAAAACTGTGTTGTTCTATTAAATCAGTAAATCACAGAAAATTACAACTTTGCCATATCTATGAATAAATGTATATTGCTATCCACTATGGTGACAACTTCTACACATGTTCTACCTGTGACAACAAAGTACAATAAACCACGCAATTGCAATGGTCTAAAATCGACTGTGACAGTTTTGGATAGTGCATGTCAGTACATGTAAATTATATAAACGTCTATCATGACCTGTAACAGGACATGACAGTCCATAATAGGCCAAATAAGAACTGTCACAATCACGGACAGTTCATCACAAGCATGACAGTCTTAAACTGTTGAAAAAGTACTGTCACATTTACAATACAGGTTAATACTGTAACTGACTGCCATTTACTGTTACAGTGTCTAACAGTTTGTCACAGTCATGGGTATGTCTATAAACTATGTTTAAGGACTGTCCTAATCAATAACAGTACTTCTCTAGTCTTCACAGTTGTTTGTAGGACGTTTCCAGTTAATGACAGTTAGAAAAAGACTGTCACTGGTATGGACAGTACTTTTTTAGTCCATAGTGTAAGGTAATAAATCGTGTTAAATAAAACAACCTTGTCTTCTTATAAGGCAACAAATCGTGTTATTTATCAAAAGTTGTTCCTTTATAAATACACTTCTGGTGTTAATTAAAAACTTTTTACGTCAGTTTAAAATAACATTGTATTAACTTACTGCAGGGAAAACATAGAAGAGATTGGGATGCATTAAATTAACACATGCTGTGATATACAAGGCAACAACATTTTTTATTTAAAGTCGTGTCTTGTTTTGTAATTCAATAAGCGGGCTTAGTTAGCTCGTTTTATTAGAGATATCCAATAAAAGTACGTATCGGTTGACGAACGTATAGGGACCGTTTATTTTTGTAATATTGAAAAAATTCAATTCTAGCAAGTTTTCATTCTAAATGACAAGTACTGTACACCCGACTCAATATGAAATAAAGTGCAAACTATAAGCATTTTTTTTCATCAAGCTTTAACACTTTAACAGTCGCTAAATCTGGCTCGTATCACTCTCGTCAAAGGAGGTCATGCGTACGATATACTTATCTTGATGACCATGACCTTTACCAGACCATGAAGCTGTAGATCGATAATTTGATTTGACTGAAACCACGACGTCTCCTTGATTAGTATTTAGAATCAATTTTTGATATGTACTACCTTTTCGGCAATGGGAGAAGATTATTTGATGCTACATTGACAAGAGCAATCTCTTTATAATTTTTGCTTGGAAGCAAATATTTGATAATTATATATTTGGGAAAAATAGACTAGCGAATTGGGAGAAAAAGAGATATAAAATTAAGAAATACACATTTTACTGACGAATGATAATGATAAATTTGAAAAAAAAAAATGGTATCCAGTTAGTATTTTTTTTCAAGTGCGCGGGAAAAATATAAGTTAAGCCCCTTTCAATGTTAAAAAATGGATAACAATGACTGAAAATTATAATTAGATGCAACAATTTGCAAGGGAACTACACAAGAAAAACACGCATTAAACAAAAGACAAATGTAGACAACGATAGGAACTCGGGACAGTCGGATTTGGTACCGGCACTAGCAAAAGCCAGCGGTAGGGTTCAACCGGTTTTTGGGTACCCAAACCTCCCCTTTAATAGTTGATGTTTATGATAAACGGATTATTGATATGCATCGCTTCAAGATCACGACCAGTATTTATTCATTTGGGCTGTGTGTCATGAAACCACAATTTCATGGCAAAGCTATAGGGATTTTTTTCGAAATTGTTTATATTCTATTTTAAGAATAAGTACTTGCATGTACATATATAGAAAGAATTCCATATGTCACCATTTGGTTGACGCCCTTGACGGAATAAGCATCGTGATACTTGGAGGAGGTCATATAAGGATTGATTGAAAGATTAGAAAGAGTATTACGTCCAGTGAGCAGTATTTCAGTTATATCAGAACTGATACAAGAAAATCAATTAAAAATATATATATTTAAAAAAGGAAATAAAGATTGAAGGGACAACCGGGGGAACGAAGTTTGATTGCCGCCGGAAAATGGAAGAAATGGGTAGGGGCAGGACATTTAACCAATCCAGGTGCCAGGCGCTATACTTTGTAACAATGCTTTTAATTTTGGTATAAGGTGAATAAAAGGATATGGAGTAAATGCACATGAGACAAAGTCTCTACAAATACAAGGTGAAAAGCAAGCAAAGGAACAACGCTTTTATTGTTGTTCTTCATCTTGAAGTCACCATGAGGCCTTCAACAATGAGCTTTGCTCATACCTCATAGTAAGTTCAAGACGGTCCCTAGCACCTGTTTAAGTTGAATTCTTTGCTAATTGTCGAGCAACGCCACATCCATGTCTTTCTTGGTCTTAGGTGTGGGATTGTCAACAAACATCAATTAAACTGGCAAAGTGCTCTTACAATCACTGTCATCCTTTGCCCGACAAAAGCACTAGTATCTTAAGCTAGTGGACAACTACATCATATAGACAAACACAGGGCACACATCAAGTCGAATGTAAGAAAACTTGGCGTTATAAAATAGTGAGATATGGGCACTTAAAACAGGTGGTCTGGATTACATTTCGAAAATTAAAAAAACGTTTTTTTAATTTTTTTTTTGTTTTTTTTTTTTTTGTTTTTTTTTGTTTTTTGGTTTTTTTTTTGGTTTTTTTTTGTAATAAGAAATTTAAGAAATACACGTACGCGGTTTTATGTAATAAAAATAAAACACGTGATGTTTTTGTTGATTTATTACACAGACGTACTGCTTGATAATTTAAAATTTTTAAAATCAACACTACTCAATAGTAGACACATGCTGCTTATTATGGAACAATATTTCTGGTGGCTTTTGAGTTTGCAAGTACTGAGATAGGACTCGGTGATTTGACTTCACAAATGCCCGTTTTCCAGAATCCTGTATGCACTCCAGCATATAATAACGAAACCACAGCATATTAAAATGGAACCACAGCATATAATAACGGACCCACAGCATATAATAATGGAACCACAACACATAATAATAAAAACACACCATATAATAAATTGTCTTACATAAGACAGCTATGGCGTTCCATAGATGAGCATTGGATCATATTATTATACATCTGCAAACAAAGTCTGGGTATATATAAGAATCACCCTGTCCCGTCTGTCTGTCCGTCCATATACCTTGTCACCGCATGTGCTCCTAAACGACTCATTGGATTTTGATGAAATGTTACACAGATGTAGTATACAACCTGAATATGTGCCTGAAGTAATATGATAACTGCTCTAAATTTTCTAAATTTTGAAGGGGAGATAATTCATAAACTTGATATATTTTTTGAAGTATTACTTCATGCACATCTTGTACACAATTGTCTAACATTTTATCAAAATCCAATAAGCTGTTCATTCTGCGGAAGTTACGAGGAGTTGACACTACAAAGTGTGAATCACTAGGGCGGATGGAACAACGGCAGTAGAATACCGAAGGAACAAAGGGGTAAAATTCACAAAAATCAAAGTCCAAAGACAGGGCAAAAACGAGAACACAGAAAACAATGACGTTAGGCACAAAAACAATGACACCAGACAGACACAAAGCACAAAACCAGAAACCACAACATTCAGAACAAAGGCACTCACAGTGTTAACTCCAGTAAAACTGAAAGTGAAATCAGGTGCTCCGGAAGGGTAAGCATGTCCTGCTCTGTTAACAGCACCCGTCACACTGTGGGTGATTCAATCCGGGAAAATGTCAAAGTCGGTAGTCAAATCCGGGAAGACGTGAATCTAGCTGAAAATGTCCACTTTCATTTGGGATACTGACACGTCATATCTTTCAATGATGCTATGATGACGGCCAAATCCCTGACTAAGCAGCTTTTAGGACAGTGTTTTTGCTCTGTTCAAAAAATCACTGTAGAAACTACAAGCTCGACAGTAACGAATCAACTGTGAAATGTACACTCCATAGGCTGGAGAGGTAGGTATATTGCTGCTAAGAAAGGGAAAGTTCACAATGGGGAAATTAAAATCATCACGCTTGTCATATAGCTTAGATTTCAAACGTCCATCTTCGTCAATATACAATAAAAGATCTAGGTACGAAGCTGAAGTAGGTGTTTCAGTTGTTTTTTTAATTTCAAGCTCATTTGGATAGATCTGATGTAAATAATCCTTAAATTTAGGATTATTAAGATAAAGCACATCGTCTATGTAGCGGAAGCTGAAATTAAAGGACTGGGCTAAATGTTTTTGTTTTCTTTGAATAAGACCTTGTAAAAACTTGGCCTCGTACGAGTAAAGGAAAAGGTCAGCTAAAAGCGGCGCATAGTTTGTTCCCATAGGAATCCCTAGGCCTCGTGAAGAATAACGAACCGACGGACGAAAGGACACCATCTGAATCAAAATATACCGCCCGCTAAAACGGGGGTATGACAAAGGGCTACGAATCCAGTGAGTAACATTTAAAATGGATGACGGTAAGGCTACAATTTGGTTGAAATAAGACATTTAATTGTCTTCTCAGACAAAATATTCGATTTTTTTGTGTGTGATCACCTAAATAAAACGAGTTAACTAAGACCGCTTATTGCTTCAAATAACAAGACATGGCTTTAAATAAAACATGTTGCTGCCTTTTATATCACAACATATGTTAACTAAATACATCCAAAACTCTTCTATTTGTTCATGCAGTAAGTTTATACAATGTTATTTTAATTTAACGCAAAACGTTTTAAATTAACACGAGAAATGTCTTTATAAAGCGACAACTTGTCATAAATACCACGATTTGTCGCCTTATAGGAAGACAAGGTTGTTTTATTTAACACGATTTATTACCTCATAGTGCCTTATAAGGTGTGCCTATAAGACAAGGCGAGTCCACTATATGATTCCGTAAATTTAACATGTTTGATTCTAATTGATTGTATCCGCCTAAAATTATAAGCTTTTATTTTTTAAACAACATATTTATTACAATGTTATTGCGTTTTTTAATATCAAGGTATTATAATTAAGACGCACAATCAACTAGTCTATATGAGTCTAGAAATATTTAGTCATTTTTGTTTTAATTGTGTCTTAATTTATTGTTCTTATCGCCATACAACAATTTAAAACAATAGACATACTCCTTAGAGGTTGCCATTTTTTCGTGATTGTGATAAATGCTGGGGTGCTTTTTTTTACTTTAAAGAATATGGAAAGGTCACAAAAGTTAGCTAGTGAGTATAATCGTATATTTTACAATTTTAGTATTCCTAAATCTCCACCCCGTAAATGTTTGTTACACGCCTGAAAATTTCTCTGTAATCAACGAAAATTTGGTTTACTCATTTTTAGCTCATCTGGCCTAAAAAGGCCATGTGAGCTTTTGCCATCACTATGGGTCTGTCGTCCGTCGTCCGTCCGTCTGTCTGTCAACAATTTTAAAAATCTGTACAAGTGATATTACTGGTAAGTGTTTTACAACAACACTTTTTTATAATACTACTTTTTCTTTTATAGGGTCTGGGGTTTTTTTGGCAGTTTAAATATGGTGGATTTCATAATTCCATACCCAGGTGATAAGGCCACTCTTGACGAACTTGTATTATATTACTTCGCAGATCATATACGTTAAAAGAAATTTTAGGTTTTTTACTCATCGTTCCCGGTACTTTATTCAGTAAAACCACCTTAAAGAGGATTTTGAGAAGGTTGCATTTGAGAAGGCGAGAAAACGAGAGCCCATTAACTGATATTGTTGACAACATTTTAATTCTGCAACGTGGCGGTTTAATAAATGCCGGTTACCGGACTATATGGAGGGTATTAAATATGCATTGTGGCGTACACACAACACAAGAAACTGTTCGAATCACTCTTCATATTCTAGGCAACGTTGGTGTTGTCACCAGAAGAAGACGATGTCTTATTAAAAGATCATACTAAAGTAGAGGACCCAATTATTGCATCCACGCAGATGGCTACAGCAAGCTCAAACCATACGGTATTGCAATTCATGGTTGTGTTGACGGGTTTTCTAGGAAAATTCTGTGTTTGGTAGCAAGTCAAACCAATAATAATCCACGTCATGTTGCTCGAAATTTCGTAGAGCACATAAAGATATACAAACGTGTACGACTGAAAATGCTATGATCCACAGAATACACAGAATACAGATGGCTTTATGCATGCAACACGACGATCAAAGGGGAGGGGAAAACAGTGTAACTATTGGTAGGTCTACTGCTAATGTTGTGTTATTAAATGCCCAACTTTACAACTTTTTTTTTAATTGGAATGCTTACGTTTATGTTTTTTACCCATAATGCAAAATCATCTAAATCAATTTAAAAAGACGTGGTACATATAATTCGTACACAAATATAGGGCGGACAATTGTACGGTATTCAAGATGTCTACTTTAATCAACCAATCATTTACGAACAATTTGAACAATCGTTTTGTCTTCCATGCGAGGAAAGAGCACAAGATGACATTTTGGACACATATACCGATCAACACCTTCCACGAGGCACGTCAATGGAGTTCTGACAGTTAGTATCAACAATAACGAGGTTAGGCATTGAAGACTTTGATGGTCAGAATGCCGGCTGAGGGTAAATGATTATTTTGCAGTCTACTACCTTTGTTGTTGGAATTTATATAAACTCAACATTGTACATAGATATGAGTGGTGTAATCGACCCATAATGGCTATAAAATTTTTCGCATGCGTGCTAGTAATTAAGTCTAGATTTTATGGATTTCTTAGACAAATAAAAATGCATTTTAAAATATGAAACATTTTGAAGTTATGAATTATATTTCCACTGAGCAAATTTTACGGCTTGTTTTTGGTATAAAGGTTGTGGGATATTTACGACTTTTATTAATGAGATATGGTATATATAGTATCCATTCTCACTAAAGAGGTAAGATAGGCTGTTTTTACTAAAAAGATAAGCCAATGAAAAACAATGGGATGTGTAATATATCGTCATGAGACAAAAGTCCCAATATAAACCTGGTGAAAACCAACAAGGGAACGACGCTTTTTTTTATCTTTTTTCACCATGAAGTCATCATATGGTCCTAAAAATCAGCTACAACTCATACCCCAAAGTGAGTTAAAGACGTCCCCTGGCGCCGTCTTGAGTGGGATTAGTTCAACTATACGTCCGTCGTAATTGGTAGTCTAGGGTGCGGGATAAGGTAATCAAACATATAATAACTGGCAGGATATTCATATAACTTCTGTCATCTTTTGACTGAAAGACTTGATATAAAACAAACATATAAACAAACACAGGTCACTCATCGAGTCTATTACTGTAGGGAAACTTGGCAAATTAATTCGGGAGATGTGGGCAATGTATACACAGGTTGGCGTAAACATGATTTCGTCACTGTAGATTGGAAATTAACTCATGAACAAGTACACCGTAACTTGTTAAAACATAGCATACATCTCAAACACAGGGATGATTCATGCACTCTACATTGCCTTAGAGACAAACTCATCTAACAATGAAAATCAATGGGATATGAAATAAATGTACATGAGGCAAAGTACCAATCAATACGTGGTGAAAACCAACAAATGAACGACGCTTTTAACGCCGTTCTCCATCTTGAAATCACCATCAGGTCTTCAACAATGAGCTACAACTCATACCCCACAGCGAGTTCAATACCTATTTTAGAGGTATAAATTCTGTCTGTCGTATACCCCCACCCCTGATGCAATACAAAAAAATATATTGTGACGTCAAAGTAAAGTATGTAGTTGAATGGCGGAATTGGTTCATGTTAATGAGAGATAGGATCAACACCGGGAAATTACAAGAGCGGAATCTGGGACACCCTTGGGTAAGATTTTAATTATTCTCTGAATCTAAAAACCTCGTCAGAGAAAAACAGAATCCTGCCCTCTGGTGTCTTATTTTTCAAGGTCTCAAACATCATTCTGGGTTAAATGTGTAATATCTGAAGCCGGAGGGCAAAGATACCCTGTGCATCCCGAGGCTTGCTAAGGGATGGATAAAAAGTTATTTGTACCAAGAACAGTTTCTCGATTCACGGATTACCTGCATCTCATATATATAAAAGAGCTTGAAAATAACCGATACTACAGATACTACAAACTTTTCTTTATATCAAGTTTGAAGTACAATCAATAAACTAGATGCTCACTTGAGAATGTAACGCCCCCTTGGCCTATAAATGTACAGCAACCACGCAAGGATATAATGTTAACTTTGGGACCAGCTGGTCGTCGTCTGTGATCAGGTACACTATTTTTAAGGGGGCATCTAAAGACTATTGTAGACAGGTATGTTTTCTATTGACCAAGTAGTTCCAGAGAAGAAGATTTTTACATGCATTTTTCCATAGTGTCTGATGTTAAACAGCGGTCCACAAACGGCAATAACTCAAATATTGTTTTTGGCTTTGCCACGCCTGGTAAACCAGATGGTCTGGACAATATTTCGAACCCGAAAGAATATATCAATGGCTATATATATGTGAGCTAGTGCCATCGCTTAGCGTTCGGCGTCCGTCGTCTGTCGTTCCGTTGTTAGTTCATTTTCAATAATCTTTTCCTCTGAAACTACTGGGCCTAATAGAAACAAACTTGACATAATTAATCACTAGCATATTTAATTTAAAATGTGTTATTTTCTTTGTCCACACAAAATTTTCTAAAAATAGAACATAGAGGGGAACTGCCCATCCTGAAATTTTGAATTAAATGTAACCGATATAACAGTTATTGCCCTTTTCGCCAATTTTTTAATTATTAATTTTTGTATGTCTGTTATTTCAAAAACCTAACAAAGTCATAAGTCAAGTATATATTAAAAAAACCTTTGCCATGTCAATATATACCGACCCTTCATATTATAGGAAGTTAGAAATCCAATGTAGGAGTTATTGCCTGCCAAATCATAAAATTGTTTGTCGTCTTTTATTTCCAAAACTATACAATTTAAAGGTAAGGATCTACATATCCTGCAGCTTTGAATGAAATCCGGAAACCTAGGTAGAAGTTGTTTCCCTTTGTTTGCCAAACTTTTATATTTTCTTTTAATATTAATTTAAAAAACTGTAAAAGATAGTGGAAAGGTGTAAAATTGATAAAATGTTTGCCAGGTCATGACCTACATACCCTTCAAATTTGAAAGACATTTCGCAACTCATGTAGGTGTTGCCATTTATTCACAACCATGGTCAACACAACCATGAATTGCAATACCGTATTGTTTGAGCTTGTCGTAGCCAACTATTTGGATGCAATAATTGGGTTCCTACTGTATTAAGATCTTCTAATAAGACGTCGTCCTCTTCTGGTGACAACACCAATGTTGTCTAGGACACAAAGAGCGATTTGTACAGTTTCTTGTGTTGTGCGTACACTGCCATGCATATTTAATACCCTCCATATAGTCCGGTTACCGACATGTGTTACACCGTCATGTCGCAGCATTAAAATGTTGTCAGCAAGATCAGTTAATGGCACTATCAGATATGCTATGATCTTGTTTGGCCATTTTTATTTTATCACGATCTTGACAAGCTTAACACAATTTTGTCAAGACTTTGCAAGATATTCAGTCGTATTTCAAGATAATTGATTTCAAGGACGATCAAGACCTGTTCAGTTTATCAAGATCAAACAAGATATCTGCGTTCAAAGGCGATCAAGATGTGTTAAGTTTGTCCAGATCAAACTAGATCAAATCGGGATCTTGTTTGATCTTAACAAACAGAATTCGTTCCTGAATGCAATTAACAAGTGGATCTTATTTAATCTTAAACTATCTTAACACGTCTTGATCGTCTTTGAAATCAATTATCTTGAAAACCAACTTGAAATCTCACACTGTCTTATCAACATTGTGTTAAGCATGTCAAGATCGTGATAAGATCAAAATAGCCAAACAAGATCAGAACATATCTGCTAGTGTGGGCTCTCGTTTTCTCGTCTTCTCAACGGCAACCTTCTCAAATATCCTCTTTAAGGTGGTTTTACCATGAATGAGGAGTAAAAAAAAAACAAAATTTCGTTTAACGTTTATGATCTACTGAAGTAATATAATACAAGTTCGTCAAGAGTGGCCCTATCACCTGGGTACGGAATTATGGCATCCACCATCTTTATACTGCCAAAAAAAAACATCTCACCCTATAAAAGAAAAAAAATAGTACTACAACAAAAAATTGACACATACATGTCTAAACTGAGTTTGACGATTTCTAGATTTATTTGTATTAAAATAGTCAGGACTTGGAACAAAACTTTGTATGAAGGCACAATGTAATTGGTAGGTGTGTGATCTTATTTGTTTTGAACGGGTTTACAGGATTCCTAGTTCTTGTCCTACTGAACAAACGAGCATATTTTGCCTATGATACAACTAATAATTTCTATGCGACTTCTTGATGACACAAACATTTTGCAAAAATTTTGCACATGATTCAACAATAGACATAATTTTTTTATGTCTCCGATTAAACACACTAAGCTTGGTTACGGCCGACTCTGTAGTTTACTAGAATTTAAATTTCTTAACCTTTTAACAGACGGAATGACGACAGACATTAAATGATGACTTGAGCTAAAATTGCTATATCTAAATAAAAAATGCGTAGAGCTGTTGCAAAAAAAAAAAAAAAAAAAAAAAAAACACTTGCCAGTAACATCACTCGTACAGATTTTTGAAATTATTGACAGAAAGACAGACGGACGACGGATGCATAGTGATGGCAAAAGCTCACATGGCCTTTAAAGCCAGGTGAGCTAAAATGATTAAACGCCATTTTTCGTTGATTTCAGAGAGATGTTCATATTTTGAAGAGACCTTTCAAAAAAGCACGTGGCTTTCACTACATGGAGATTTTGGAATACTAAAATAGTAAAATATAAGAATTATACTCACTAGCTAACCCTTGTAATCTTTCTCTGTTCTGTAGTCAAAACACCCTTGCATTTAGCATAATCATGAAAAAATCGCTACCTCTCAGATGTATACCTATTGTTTTAAATTGTTGTCTGGCTATAAGAACAATAAATTTAAACACAATTAAAATAAAGATGATTAAATAAATCTAGACTCATATAGACTAGTTGATTATGCGTTTTAATTCTGATACCTTAAAATTAAATAACGCAATAACACTGTAATGAATAAGTTATTTAAAAAAGTTAAAGCTTATAATTTTAGACGGATACAATTAATTAGAATTAAACATGTAAAGGTAAGTTTAAAACTTTATGTGTAGGCAATAACGCGTTTTAATTATCAGGCCCTACTTCTTTATAAGGCAATAAGTAAGCATAAATAACACATGTATTGCCTTAATAAAACGCCTTTAATAAGGTACGATATGCACGTATACGCTTCCGTAGTTATTTATTTATTAACTGAATAATCTTAAATCTGATTGTTTAGAAATTGTGAATAAACAGTGTTATCGACAAAGAAATTAATTGGCTTCGCCTAAAAGGAAAATACAAATATAAATATACAATCATTAAGAACAGGCAGTTAGAGTTAAAACGTCAATAAAAACATTTTAATACATATCAGAATCGATGCCTTTTAATTATCGCCTGTCTAATTTTTAACTCGCAAGCCGAAGGCGGAGAGTTGTTTAAATGACAAGAAAACAACACGTGAGGCTTCAAGTCTATTTACAGCTCTTAAAGATGATCTTCGTGCTTCCGATCAAGTATATATTTATAGTGCGCAAGTTTCTTTCAAAATCATATACATTGTGTATCTAAGTTATCTTCCTTCATTTTTTTAGTTTAATATGGTGTTGTTATATTACATTGAAAACAATTTGCATGTTTATCAAACTAATCGTTTTTTTATATTGCGTCTCGGATCAACGATCAACGATGCCATATATTTATAGCAATGAAATCGACATACATACGAAATCACACAATCCGATTAATTTCATGTATGACAGTATAACTTAATACACGAAGGAAAGGATGCTGATTGTCGACAATATGTTGTAAACTTTCACACATATCCGCGTATGATTAATTACATAGTTGGTCTGCTTAACTCGAGATAGAAATGACATATGTATTAATTACACACATAATTCATCTGCTTTAGGTATCGCACGTTAATATTTAGAAGAAAATATACAACTTCTAAGATTGTCTTTGATTCACCAATTACAAATTCATATGTTTACAGGATCTTTGGTTAACACGAATTAATATGTATGTGGGATCAACGTCATTGTATCTACAAGTTATAAATAACAGACCCGGAACAAAATGTTACATTCTTTTCATTCCAAGCTTTTTTTTTCTGCGATAAATTGATGATTAGCCAATAGAACCATCGACTGCATATGATTTCAATGTAATCAGCCAATGGAATTTCAATTTATGTGTTTGTCAAATTCAAGATGGCGTGAACATCGTATAAATCTAAATCCTTCTGAAGCGAAGCAATTAATCTTAGCATATCTACAGTTTGAAAAGAAGGATTTCCGAGTTTTTTGTGTAGGAAAACGTCAAAGCATTTTTTTTTGGTTTTGTTTTTTTGTTTTGTTGTTTTTTTGTTTTTGTTTTTGTTTTTGTTTTTTTTTTGCATTCTTAATATTGTCTAAACATTAAAATTTTAACCAGTTGTATATATTATTTTAATATTGTTTGTTATCAAAGTTAATTTGTCTATTTTTGACTATTGTTGAAATCAACCGTGCTTCTTAATTTTGCATTGGAATATACTTTATGATATACTGTGCATTTCCTACGTACAAGAAGAAACATCAAGTTAATATAAGATTAACCTTGACATACGGATTTAATATGCCTCAGGTGTTATAATAATTTGTGCATATATTTCAATTCTAGATTCATCTTTTGTGATGAAACGAAATTATTATTTGGCAAAATGTATAAACTTTAAAAATAACGTAAGGCTATCAATCAGTCATTTACGGATAGGACCGATCAATCATCCATATGTCTACTAATTTACGTCTTGTATCCGTCAAAAACGTGAATGACTTTTCCTATCCGTCAGACTTTTCCGGATTGTTGACTGATCGATCACTGATCGATGACTGATCGTTGACGGCAGATGAGAGCTCTTTTAGCAACGGCTACTGAATCAAGATCTGTAACACCAAAGTTAAATGAGTTTCCCTTAACTTAAGTGTTTCCTTAGGAAAATATTAACTTAAGCGGTTTTATGAATACAGGCCTTGATAATTTCAATAAATGATATACGTTACATGTATTTTGATTACAGTTACTCTTATGTTATGCTTATTACCCCTAGCACGATAAAGGTAGAAAGATATTCATGGAAACTTCTATAATTTAGAGAAAACTCACATTTAGAAGAAAACATACAACTTCTAAGATTGTCTTTGATTCTCCAATTACAAATTCATATGTTTACAGGATCTTTGACTAACACTAATTAATATGTATGTGGGATCAGCGTCATTGTATCTACAAGTTATAAATAACAAACCCGGAACGAAATGTTACATTCGTTTCATTCCAAGCTTTTTTTTTCTGCGATAAATTGATGATTAGCCAATAGAACCATCGACTACATATGATTTCAATGTAATCAGCCAATGAAATTTCACTTTAAGTGTTTGCTAAATTCAAGATGGCGTGAACATCGTATAAATCTAAATCCTTCGCTTCTTGAAGCGAAGCAATAAATCTTAGCATATCTACAGTTTCAAAAGAAGGATTTCCGAGTTTTTTTTGTGTGGGAATACGTCAAAGCATTTGTTTTTGGTTTTGTTTTTTGTTTTGTTGTTTTTTTTGCATTCTTAATATTGTCTAAACATTAAAATTTTAACCAGTTGTATATATTATTTTAATATTGTTTGTTATCAAAGTTAATTTGTCTATTTTTGACTATTGTTGAAATCAGCCGTGCTTCTTAATTTTGCATTGGAACATACTTTATGATATACTGTGCATTTCCTACGTACAAGCAGAAACATCAAGTAAATATAAGATTAACCTTGACATACGGATTTAATATGCCTCAGGTGTTATAATAAATTTGTGCATATATTTCAATTCTAGATTCATCTTTTGTGATGAAACGAAATTATAATTTGGCAAAATATATTAACTTTAAGAATAACGTAAGGCTATCAATCAGTCATTTACGGATAGGACCGATCAACCATCCATATGTCTACTAATTTACGTCTTGTATCCGTCAAATACGTGAATGACTTTTCCTATCCGTCAGACTTTTCCGGATTGTTGACTGATCGATCACTGATCGATGACTGATCGTTGACGGCAGATGAAAGCTCTTTTAGCAGCGGCTACTGAATCAAGGTCTGTAACACCAACGTTAAACGAGTTTCCCTAAACTTAAGTGTTTCCTTAGGAAAATATTAACTTAAGCGGTTTTATGAATACAGACCTTGATGATTTCAATAAATGATAAAGGTTACATGTATTTTGATTACAGTTACTCTTATGTTATGCTTATTACCCCTAGCACGATAAAGGTAGAAAGATATTCATGGAACTTTCTATAATTTAGAGAAAACTCACATAGTACCTAACCGTAAACATGACAGAAATAACAATCTTAGATGAATTTGTGGAGGCATCATCATGTATTTTACAACGGGGATAAAGAATATTTAAAAATTACAATTAAATTACTACTATCTCTCACTCTGACTGTTGCCTTAAAATGATTGGTGTATGACATCAGAATTTATCAGTTTAAATTAGCATAAATAAAGTTATCAGTAATCGGTTCATGGGATGTATATTATTTGCTAAAATTCTAAACGACTTGAACCCCATCAGGATATATAATCTGCTTATCCCATGTCAAGATAAAGGAGAAGGGAAAGGTCACATGAGCCTGTATCGCTAACCTGGTCTAAAGTTTCCAAGTTTCAACTGCAGATCTGATTTAATCAGGGTCGAATCTTTAACTATGGCCTCTGCCTGCAGCAATCTTAAACCAGATACGGACCAAAGCGTTACGATATTAGAAAAACTATTCAGTGACCATTATGGTCAAGTCAAGTAGTTTCAGAGTAGTTTCCGATTTTCCCCAACATTGTCCAATGTCAAAATATTGTCCCTGCTGACGGCCGTCTTGGATGAGGTATGGACTTGAGTAACACATTTATGAAGATGTCCATCCAGGGACTATTGGAACTAGGTTATATCACAATTGATCATGTGCTTTCTAATGAGAAAACATATGACTATTCTCCCATAAGGGCAAATGTCCAGGTGGCATCATGGAAGTGCAGCGATGGAAACATTCAACATTCCCAAAATAGCGCTCACCGTGTGAATCGTGTGCGTTCATCGTGTAGATCGTTTGCGTTCATCGTGTAAATCGAGTGCGTGCATCGTGTATCGTGTAACTTGTACGTTCATTGCGTGTATCGTGTAGCGTGCTTTTACTCGTTTCAATTAAATTCCGCATTTTATAGATATATTTGCCAGTTTTCTCCGCAACACGGTTGTTTAATTTCTATTTTTGTTTACTTTTTCAACCGCCGATTTTACAAAAAGAAAATATGAATATTATCAGATTAAATAACACTAGCGGTTTTTTTGGTCACAAAAGCATTCATTGAAAACTAAGGAGTATCTCCCTCATGCAAAGCTCTGTCCTTAGCTGATTTTGGCTTTACATTTAGATCATATTGGTTATTTGTTCTCTCCCAGTTTTTAAACATCTTTGAGTTTATGGTCTTCCAAACGTTTAGATTTTATCTGCACTGAAGAGACATAAGTTGTCGAAATGCGCATATGCAGAATTTAAATTATCAATAACTTCGGTATTTAGTCATTTGTTTAGGAACGCTAAAATTTATTTAATCAACTCAATTTTAACAAAGCAGCTATATCAGGTTGTTCAATATAATAGTAGAACAATAAAGTTCTAATCAAATGAACTTATCAAACTACGATTAAATCATAGGACGTTTTAGTATTCGCACACTAGTATATAATATAAAATTAAAAAACTGCATTTTCTTTTATATTTATGGTCACATTATATAAAGTTTTAGTATTGCAGACATAAGTATGATATAAAATAGATAAAAGGTGCTTTTCCTTTATATTTATGGTTAAGGCCACACCAAATTAATTAGTAGTTCCTCGAGATTTTGGCAAAAAAAGGTTAGAACGAGCGAGCGTTTTTTTTTTTTTTTTTTTTTTTTTCTTTTTTTTATTTTAAATTTTTCGCCTCCAATATTCTTGAATTTAAGAGCGAGCGATTTTTTATTTGTCCGGTATTTCAATAAATGTTTCAAATATGCTCATTTGAACCTATATAACAGCTTATATTCAACCTCCAGACTTACAAGGCCATCTGTGATAAAACTAATAATAATTGTGTCTCATCATTCTATACAAGAAATTCCTAATATAAACTAGTAAAAAAGTTTTCTAATTGCTTGTCTTCGACAACAACTATTTTACATTCTGACAATCTGTTACATGATATCTATAGCCACAACTACATGTATTTGTTGTGCAGCACTACACTTTTCAGTATGCATATTAATCACTAACTATTCTACCAGAGAATTGCGTAAAGTAAGGGTTATTTTATTTTCATGTAAATGATGACCAGAAATCAGTTAAGATGTACTAGAAACTTTTGTAAAAAAAAAGAAAGAAAAAAACAGACCTGCAGATTAAAAAAAAACACACATATCAGCTTGCAGAGTTGGTAAATATCTGACAGTGATTATCTTAAACAGGTGCTAGAACCTTCAAAGTTTCCCTTGATAATTGTTATGATATCCTAGAAATATTCTATGATTTATGTTCAAAACCATAAATGTATTAACCTTCACACAAAGAACAACAATGATTAAGATGCACTCAAGAAAGTTTTGTCTTATGTAGTAAGTCAAATTAATTAGGTAACTTGAAAAAGCCTTTTTGTCAGTAGTATTTAAAGTGACATGACTGATCTCATTATAACATCAGATTCATGGCTTGTTCTAGTGAAGACGACTCATTCCAAATACATATTGATACTGTTTCACTTATTGAACAGACAAGAAGCGTTAACCAGTTTAAGGCCATCTAACTAGGCTTTCCCACATTTGACTGTTTGTTTGTTCATTGTTTCAAACTCTGTATTAATCTTAAAACGGAGGTCCGTACACTAGTCTTAAAACAACTTTTGTCTGTGGTCTGGCCTAAATCATATAAAGTTTTAGAATTGCGCACACCGGTATAATATAAAATAGAGGAAAAGAGCCCTTTGTTTTATATTTATGGTTAAATCATAAGAGGTTTTAGTATAGCGGACAGCGGTATAATATAGAATAGAGGAAAAGTTACCTTTCTTTTATATCTATGGTTAAATTAAATGAAGTTTTAGTATTGCGGACACTGGTATAATATAAAAAAAGAGAAAAGGTGCTGCCCTTTCTTAATGGTTAAATTATATGAAGTTTGCGATTGGGGACACCGGTAAAAAAAAAGACCGGTATAAAAAAAAATGAAAAAGTGCCCTTTCTTTTATATTTATTGTTGATTTATATGAAGTTTTAGTAGTGCGGACACATCTATCATATAAAATAGAGAAAAGCTGCCCTTTCTTTTATATTTATGGTTAAATTATGTGAAGTTTTAGTATTGCAGACACCGGTATAACATAAAATAGAGAAAACAAGCCTTCTCTTTTTTATTGATGGTTAAATAACTAAATACCGAAGTTACTGTGAATTTATTGTCTGCATATGCGCATTTCGACAACTTATATCACTTAAGTGCAGATAAAATCTAAACGTTTGGAAGACAATAAACTCAAAGATGTTGAAAAACTGATAGAGAACAAATAACCAATATGATCTAAATGTAAAGCAAAAAATCGGCTAAGGACAGAGCTTTGCATGAGGGAGATACTCCTTAGTTTTCAACAAATTTACAAAAAAATTGATATTGAAAGGTTCCAAAAATAATCGGCTTTCGGGTCAGCACCTAAGTACTGACTACTGGGATGCTGAATACCCTCGGGGACTAACAGTTCACCAGCAGTGGCATCGACCCAGTGGTAACAAATAACTAAATACCGAAGTTACTGTGAACTGATTTCCTGCATATGCGCATTTCGACATAATGCGCATATGCAGAAATGTTAAATTATATGAAGTTTTAGAATTGTGGACACCAGTATAATATAAAA
The DNA here is from genome assembly GCA_002080025.1 of Modiolus philippinarum. Lineage (NCBI taxonomy): Eukaryota > Metazoa > Mollusca > Bivalvia > Mytilida > Modiolidae > Modiolus > Modiolus philippinarum. Next base: position 78,450 of record MJUU01009539.1, read on the forward strand.
TAAAGAAAAAAGTGCCCTTTCTTTTATATTTATGGTTGAATCATATGAAGTTTAAGTATTGCGGACACTGGTGTAATACAAAATAGAGAACAAAATGACATTTCTTTTATGTTTATGGTGATATTATATGAACTTTTAGTATTTTGGACACCGGTACAATATATAAATAGAGAAAAAGTGTCATTTCTTTTATATTTATGGTTAAATAATATGAAGTTTTAGTATTAGGGACACCGGTATATTAATATAAGAAAGAGAAAAGGTGCCCTTTCGTTTATTTTTATGGTTAAATTATATGAAGTTTAAGCATTGCTGACACCGTTATAATATCAAATAGAGAAAAAAGTGCCCTTTCTTTTATATTTATGGTTAAACTATGTGAAGTTTTAGTATTGTGGACACCAGTATAATATAAAAAAGAGGAGGTGTGCCCTTTCATTATATATTGATGTTTAAATTATAGAAAGTATCAGTATTGATTAAATGTTATTTAAAAGTATATTTCTTTTCTTAGTCGTTTATGGCTGATTTTGAAGCAGCTTTCATTTTTATATATCAGGACTATTTTGTTTTGCTTTAATTATTTTTTTTATTAACATTTTCCCGACTCTAATCTTATATTAATACGGCAAAAATGGAAACAGTTCCCGAGAGAAAGTTTGTAACACTGATGTCATAAATGCTGTTTCATATGGAAAAACGACTATTTTCGTTTTGTCAAAATTAACAGTGGTTTTATCTATATGTATCACTTGTAAATTACTATTTCATTTATATTTGGAAATTTTAAGACTCTCCACCTTTATTGCACACTCATATTTTTTTCATTTCGAGTTCGTTTCATGAAAATATATTGGATTATTTAACCGGCACGGTGCACGTGACACGGTACACGGTACTCGATACACGGTACACGATACACGATTGAGAACTTTCTGTATTATTCATCGTGCGAATTGTGTGCGCTCAACGTGTGAATCGTGTGCGTTCCTCGGGTGAATCTTGGGCGAGTGATGGGGAATGTTGAACGTTCCCGTCGCTGTAGACACAATTTAAAATCGAACTATCAAAGGACTAATGTGACCTAGTTTAGTTTAAATTCATTGGGTACTGTTGATTTTTCAATAAGGTCAAACATTGAACTATTTTCCATCATGGCTGTCACCTTGAATGGGGTACACACAAGGGACATACATTTTAAGTGATCTACCCAAGCATTGTTTTAGTTAGTTAAAACAAGTCTTAAGGTTTCAGAGGAAAAGATCTTATTTTTTCCATATAATTCGATGTAAAACTGTGGGTCAAGCAAAGGACTACGCTTACCAATTTGTGCCTTAGAATACAAAGACAAAGTGAATTTCAAAAGCATACGCCTGAATAGACAGGTGAATTAAAGATCTTGACATTTGATAATAAACAGAGGAACTGTCTTTTGGTTGCCCGTCATTCGTTACTTGTTTGCGGAACTTCCAATTTACATTAAGGGTATCCCCGAGCAATACCCTATTCTGATGAATCACAAATGACCAGAATACCCCCTTTTATATACCAAGAAACGAAGTAAGACAATAAAAGCAACATGATTAATAAATAAATACTTGGTATTAGATACCGGTTTCAAGATGAATTCGTCGAAGACTCTGGAAGGACCAATGTGGTCATTGCTGCATACACCTACGCCCAAGCAAGGTTCAAGCTGGAGAATTGTGCCCTATACGCGGATATAGACTCCATTGCATTTACTCCCCAACAGACAAGGTGGAAACCACATTTAGGAGACTACACAGATGAAATGACAGATGAGATAGCTGGAAATAGAATTACAGAAGTTGCGCCTGTGGACCGAAGAACTGTGCCTACAGAATGGCCACACCTGGAAATGATGGAACCAAAAATGCATGTAAAGTGAAGAGAATAACACTGAACTACACAACCATCAACTTCGATTTGATTAAAGACATGGTGATAAACAACAGATACGACGTGAAGACCGTCAATGATAATTTCCGGATGATACGAGACAATATGAAACTCCTGTCTGCACACCAGGACAAAGACTATAAAATTGTACTTAACAAAAGAGTAGACATGAACAATTATAGCACGAGATCCTATGGATTTTAAATTATAAAGGCATCATATAGATGGCTCTCGGGCCCATGTTTGCTTCATGAGAGGGAAAATAAAAAAATGTGTATATCTGTGATATAGCTGAATATTTAAAGTCTATTTGAAAAAAATATATATATATAGACACAGGAAACAATTAATGACATAAAATGCACCCCCAAAAAATCAATAATTATAAAGAGCTTACAGGATGAAACAATTAAAATGAATAACTTAAAAAAGACACAATAGTTGAAAGACAAAACAAGGACTCCAGAATACACAAAAAACAAATGGAGATAACTGAGATCGGAGTAGGATGCCAAAAAGACGGGGGTAAAAGGGGTAAGAAATCACAAATGAAATGAAGACAAATATATACCAACGTAAAAGTTTGGATAAAGTACAAACTCCGATACACAAGAGTTAATCAAATAGCACAAATGGAGGTATAAAAAAACATAATAAAACAAAACAATGGGTTTTGACTCAACTAAAAAAACGGAATTTGGGTAACCTCACCCCAAGCGTCTCACCACTCTCACAACCTTTCACTACGTTAACGGTGCTCCATATTCTTGGTGCTTTGAAGTAGGGTTTTTTTGGATAACCATTTAAGGAAAACAGGCATGGTTGATATAGTCATTTGCATAATCAGGGACATTTTAGTGATTTTAAAATTATCTCTATGGGAGAAAAAAATGTACTAGAATGACGTTTTTCACTACTAATGTGTATCCAATATGATCCAATGTTAAACTAAGTTTCCTCTGGCTGCCATCTTGGAGGGGGTGTCAACTAGCAAAATCAATGTCTACCTCAGAAGTTGTTTGTGTAGGTTTGGAATCAATTGGCTTTATTGTTTCAGAGAAGTCTTTGAAAACTTTCCAATTGGGTAAAATGTTAATAACGTCCCAAACAGAAGCCATCTTGGCTTTTTTCCACACGTTTTTCAATATCCAAATGAGGAAAAGTGTGACCATGTTTGGTTCAAGTTGCAAAGTTGTTGAGTCCTTTAAAATGCTTTCATACGATAAACTGTTACACTAAGTTCCCTGCTAGTTTCATTTCATTTCAGGTGCGTACCTTTTCAACACAATTTTAAAGGGAACTATGCCAAGGGACTATTTTTGTTTCATGAGAAGATCTTTGAACGTTTTCAAACAAGGTCCAATTTTAATGTGTGTTACCCACTGGCTTTCATACTTGATGTGATTTGAACTTGCCGTACCTGCTATTTGAAAGGAGGCCACTCAGGAACTGATGCATGCTCAATTGGCCCAATGGTTTCAGAGTAGATCTTTGAATTAAAATTTTACAATGAAATGATGGAAGACTGACGAATGCCAAATGATGGCAAAGGCTCATCCTGGCTATAGCCAGTTGAGCAACAAACACTTAAAAATAGTAATGGTGCGTATTATTACATGACATCCCGCCGCGTTTCACAAAATTTCAAAGTGTACAGCTTAACTTCAGAAGCCCGAAATTGAACCATGGTTGTGTGTCATGACAAACAACTTACATACCAAGTTTGAAGGCAGTATGTTATTTTGTTTATAAGTTATCAGTCGGAAACCCTTAAATTAGCCCAATTTTGAAAATCCAAGGGGCATAACTCCCGATTCCGTTAAATCACTGAGTCTAAGTTTTGTGGTAAGCAATTTACACACCAGGTTTGAAGCCAAAATGCTATTTTGTTTACAAGTTTTTAGTTGGAAACCCTAATATTAGCAAAATTTCAAAGTATAAAGTTCACAACTCCAGAACCCCTTGAACCTCTGAACCCAGATTTTGTATGGTAAACATAATCACATACCAAGATTGAAGACATTATATTACCTTGTTCATTAGTTATCAGTCGGAAACCATTAAATTTGTAAAATTGTAATGTTTCATGCGGCATAACTCCTGTTTTTTTTTTTTTTTTTTTTTTTTTTTTTTTTTTTTTTTTTTTTTTAATAAGTTACATATCAAGTTTGAAGGCCCTATAATATTTCATTCACAAGTTGTCAAACCTTGGGGTGGACGAACGGACAGACGAACGGACGGACGGGCACATGACTGATTTATCACATTATACATGGTCACTTGTTGTGACGATGTATAAAAACCGGGAAAACTTCTTTCAGAACATCTATACTTAATGTCAAAAACAGCTCCCTGGTGTAGAAAATCCACCAAACAGTTTTAAATTCAATACAATTACACGTTATCACCACCAGCAGATATCAGTTTAACTTAAAGGCACTGAAATTGTCTGCATTAGCTAAAAAAAGTATGAGCAACTAGTATAATGCAATTATATTTTAATTGATTATCAATAAAGAGCTTATATTTTAAAGAACATCTATACTTAATGTCAAAAACAGCTCCCTGGTGTAGAAAATCCAACAAACAGTTTTATATTCAATACAGTTACACGTTATCACCACCAGCAGATATCAGTTTAACTGAAATTGTCTGCATTAGCTTAAAGAAGTATGAGCAACCTTTATAATGCAAGTATATTTTAATTGATTATCAATAAAGAACTTATATTAAAAAAAAAATATCAAGGAAAACAATCTAGACATTGGATGCTGTCCATTCTAAAAATATTGGACTGTAATCAAACTTTCCTGGTGTTTTTGAAATATGTTTAGAAAAAAAGGAAAAAAAATGTTATCACAAAATTTAACAGTGTATGTATAATGTATGAAACTGAGAATACCTATTTTTTTGTAAACCTGTTTATCATATTCCCTTCATATCACTTCTTTCAGATGTTATATATATATATATATATATATATATATATATATATTTTAAACTGATCATTCATTTATGAAGATTCAATAATGATAATGTTTTTAAAAACTTCTTGCAAAAACATTGTTAAATATAATACAATATGATCCATTTGTATCAATGAAATTAACAAGAATCTTAAATTCTGTTCGAACTTAATTAAATAACTACCAAAAGCTCAGTGAGCCACAGAAACCGGGAGAGATGTCATTTATATTCCAGTTCTAATTATTTTGTTTAAATACAAACAGGCGGATCAATAAGAATCAGTATTAACTATTTTTTATCGATTTTATTGTTTTATCAATTTTCTTCAGCCAAGAAAATACTTTAGAAAAAAAAAACTCTGCACTGATTCCTAATATCATAAAATAATAAAAAAAATTAGGTTATACCTAACCTGTGATATTCAAACCTAAAGGTATCTTCTCTAAAACGAAATGACCCCTAAATATTATGCCGCTGAAATGACATTGGATTGACCAATCACAACACTTATTTCGAAAATTGAATTACAAAAATTAGTATCCAGAATCACAAGCAGTTTTATCGATGTGTTTGGCAATTAATTGACCAACGAATGAAATTAACGTTCAGGGGGACAATCGAGACGTCTTTTCAAAGATTGCAGGCAACTTTAAACACAGTTCCGGTAAAGCAACAGACAGATTCAGTCATGCAAATTTCCGCCTTTTTAGTACCATAAATCCACATTTGATGAAAATTCAACAAAAACATTCGGAACATTTGCATTTTGGTAGTTCAAGTTGTTATGGAAAGAGCTTGAAACTTGTGTAAAGCCCTAATTGTCTTGACTTGTCAAATGTGTAATTTCAAGACAAATATTGGTTCGATTTGCTTATCCTTTGCTTCTGTTTCGGATTTGAAAACAATTAAAGTTGTGTGGTATCAAACCGGGCAACTTTCTTGACGCAATCTTGGATACCTGAAACCTACTGTGCATTTCAGGAAGCCCGCTATTGGATGTTCCCTGTATGTGTTGATGACCGGAATCAGATTTTGTATGGTTCTAAAAGTGACGAAACTGTTAATATTGTGTTTATTAGGACTGTTCCTTCTTTACATTCAACAAAAAGTTTGCTGACGTCATCTTTCCAGCCTCAGGAACCAACACTGAAAATGCAACAATTTTGTCGTTTTTCAACACATTTGCTATTCAGACAAGATGTACTTTATTGGAAAAGAAGTGTTTTCTGACATGTTAAAGGTCAAAGCAATCCGATTACATTGAAACAAGATATCTGAACCGTTTGACATATACACTTTGCAAAATTGCAAAAAAAAGAGATCTTTCGAACGCCCAAACAAAATCAATAAATCCAGAAACAAAAATCAGTATTGCTGCATATGTTGTCGAGAATGACTATGCAAAATATTATAACAATGGTCAGTGTAATTTAAGAAATATATCGCTTTAACCATTGTACAGTTTTTTCTGTAAGTATATAAGCTAGATCTGTCTAGGCTTTGAAGGAAAGGAATGGACCTAAGATTCTTTATTTGGGAAGATGATATATATATATTAGTAAGTGCATAATTTTGCTAAAATGACACACACAGACTATGACTTTTCAGCACACCGTGATATTGTTGGTACGCATAGAATAGCCTCCTGCATTTTCTCAATCGAATTACATTTATTTATATCTACAAATTGTTCCTTACACTCACTGTATGGTAGATCTAACAACATCCCATTCTACTTTCTGTTCTGATGACCTTTTCGAAATCCTCGGTTTTAACCTAAGTCCAGCACTTCCAAAAACCTGGAAGCTGAAATCTGATTGGTTGATTTGAAACGTCACTAGAAAAGAAAGTACAATGGAATGTTGCTAGATCTACCATGCAGTGAGTGTAAAGAACAATTGGTAGATCTAACTTTAATTATATTGGCATTAACTCAATTGTTTTCTAATTAATGAACCTCCATTGTGTATAGATTTATCGGACAAACAGGCAGAATATAAGTCCCAGTTGCATAAAGCAAATATAATCGTACAAAAAAAAAAAAAATTGTCGGACAAATATCGAATCGATGAAAAAGCGACGGATTTAACGCAAAAAGATTGGACATAAAGCAAGATTTTCGGAAAAATAGCAACGGACTAAACGCAACAAAAAAAAAACGGATACAAAACACAATTTTTAGACAAAAGGAATAATCGGACAAAAAGCGACGGGCAAAAAGTAAATTGAACAAAAGGCAAATCGGACAAAAAAAGCGTCCGACTAAGCGCAGAAGTTTTGGACGAAAAACAAAATCGGACGAAAAGTAAATTTCGGACAAAAAAGCACTCTATCACCTGAACAATATCTAATTCTAATGAATCTCAAATGACTAATATAGGCCTTATATATAACAATTAATGAATTACGTCAATTAAGCAAAATGATTTCACTATTTTCTCTAAACTTTGAATTTGCTTTTAAAATTTCTTGAAGATTTATCGAATAAATCGATAAATAAAATAGTAAGGACACAATGCGACAAAATTAGGGCAAGAATTGTAATCAACACAATCAATCGATTTATTTTGTACGCTTTAATACAAAACTTGACATGATTAAATCAAGAAAATTTGTAAATTGATTAATTTTTTATCGATTTGTTACAGAACTCTTCATCAAAAATTTTAAAAAATTACAAGGCAAGTTAAAAGTTCCGAGGAATTTGTGAAATCGTTTTGTTTTCATTGAATTAGTTCGTTAATCTTTATATATAATTCGTATATTAGTTATTTGTGATTCATCAGAATATGGTATTGTACGGGGATAAATGAGATTGTACATTGGAATTCCTCAAGTTTTAAGTAACGAATGATGGGCACCAAAAGGTAGTTTGTTAATCATTAAATATCCATGATCTTTAGTTCCCCTGTTTTTTTAAGCGTGGGCTTTTGCTATCTATTTACATCTGTTGTCCAGTGCAAAAAATAGGAACTTACTCCTTGGCTTGACCTGTAGTTTAACATTGGATTCTATGGAAAAAAGTAAGGTAACCTTAGAACTTATTACCGCCATTAGGGACCATAGTTGGATATCGGGAAAATATTTAGAGGTTTTCTCCTGAGAAACCACAGGATCAATTGGGGTCAATCTTATTAACAACGGTCCTTGGATTTACCGTGTCTCATCTAAGACGGCCGTCAGCGGGGACGATATTTTGACATTTGACGCTTTTGGGAAAAATTTAAAACCACTCTAACAGTAATTTCCTAATAAGTAGAATCGAACTTGGCCACAATTGTCATTAAGTCCTCTTTGAAAATTGGGGCATACCCGGTCCAAGATTACCGCGAGCAGAGACCATAGTTTAAATTCGAGCCTGTGTCTGAAGAAATAAGATATCCAGTTGAAACTTGTGCACTTAAGGCTAGGTGAGCGATAAAAACTCATGTGAACCTTCCCTCCTTCTTCATCTTGACTTTGGATCAGAAGATTATATTAGCTAGCGGGGTTCGAGTTGTTCAGAATAATATTATTATACCTTAGTATGTATTTTCTATATAATTTTTTTATTTGATAATTTTACTATTTTTTCACATTTGTCACAAACTAAGTATATACTGGTCAAAAGTTTCAATGACTACTGACTATTGATGATTACTGGTCATTAAATAGGTCATTAAATAGGACGATGAACTAGTCACGTTGATTCCTTTTTTTCGGTTTCGGAACAATAAAAATTTTATTTACTGGTTATTCGAGCAATAGCAAGTTTATCACAAGCAGATATGTCATGATATTGTTTTGCCATTTCGATCTTACTAGGAACTTGACAGGCTTAACACAATTTTGTTAAGACAGTACAAGATTTAAGATTTATTTTCAAGATTATTGATTTCAAGGACGATCAAGACATGCTAAGATAGTTTAAGATAAAAAAAAAGATTCACTTGGAAACCGCGTTCAGGGACAATTAAGACGAATAAAGTTTGTTAAGATCAAATACGATTTTAATTTGATCTTGTTTGATCAGGACAAACTTAACACTTCTTGTTCGCCCATGAACGCAGATGTTTTGTTTGATCTTGACAACGTTTACAGGTCTTGATCGTCCCAGAAAGCAATTATCTTGAACTACGACTGAATATCTTAAACTGTCTAAACAAAATTCCGTTAAATCTGTCAAGATCCTGGTAAGATAGAAATGGCTAAACAAGATCATAATATATCTGCTAGTATACATCAACTATTTTCCTCACTTCGAGTCGAGTGGGAAAATCCTAAACATTTTTTTTGTAATTATTATATTTTTAGAACAGTAAATTGGTATACAAAGACACCTCACAGAGCATTACATGTACAGCACATCTACAAAACACCAAATAAAAAGTTAAAAAAGGGATAATGACAATAGATAGTAAATTAACAAACTTTTCCAAAAAAGAAAAAAAAAATATGTAATATTAATAATCAATGACGTATTAACCACCGAGTACTGCCTCCAAAAAATCATATAATTACTTAATAAAACTCTTTGTGTAGAGGTCATATCATCTGTTGCTTATTTTTCACTTATTTTTAGCAACAGAACATTTTAAAAATTCAAGCCACCACCAAAAAAAAAAAGAAAAAAAAAGATCTATACCCTTGCATCTGCTCATATCTATAAAATATGTTAATATAAGACAAAAATCGTTTAACATGGCATTAGGAAGATTTTCGTTTTGAAACCCTAAAATTACAGTCTTAGCATGTCAAAAAAAAAAAACAATATCTTTAGTTTTTAAGCGTATAAATTCAAAAATTGTCCTTCAAAACTATTTAATTCGTTGAACAAGCTTTTTAATAAAGGATATGAATACACCATTGTTGTTAAATCTTTGCTTCTTGTTTTTCTTGGCAAAGATATTGATCAGCTCCTAAATGCTTTACACCGTAACTAAGTTAAAACAATTGTTCGTATTGGCAGTGTTTTGCATTTTACTATATCTTGTTCTATTTTCATGACTGATGAATTTGTTATACAAAATCTATTAAGAATAATTTCAATTGAAGTGTCATATGTAAGAAGGCTTGATATCCTAGTCAACGGAAATTATGTCCCTGGCTAACTGTCAGTACCTGCGATTATTTGTAAGGACACTACCAGAGTTCATTGTTTTAATCTTTTATGTACATGACTGTAAAGGTACCGTTCTTGATAAGTTGGACCTTTTTCTAATTTTATTTTTATTGCGGGTCTTTTTTGGGTATTTATTTCTCAGCCATTCACCACACATAAGTGGAGGGTTTTGATTCTACAAAACGAGTTAAACCGCAACGCAATTTAGCGCCTATCCCAACTCAGAAATATTTTGATAATTGGCTTGTCCTTGTCGTCTTATAAAATTTTAGTTTCTCGATATTTTGGTTATTGTTTTACTTTTTTGAGGCCATGTAAGGCTTGCTATATGGTGTGAGCTTCCTCACGGTGTCAGTATGGTGACCCTAGATGCTTTTTACTTTTGGTCTTTTTAACCTGCAGATGGGATTTTGTCTCCTTGACATTTACCCCACTTCCTTTTTTTTTCATATTTCTCTCAATTATAAAATTTTATACTTTTATTTGACAATTGAAAATGAACATTACATGAAAATTACTGTAGTCGAAACATGTGACATATAGTATTTATTAATTTTTCTGAACTCCTCTCTGCTGTTTTCAAGCAAGAGGGGAAGTCGTACGAAAAAAACATGAGTATCTATAAATGAACAAGCAAGTTTTCTTTTTGTTCCCATCATTCGTTACATATCCATTGAAGAACTTCTTAAATTTATCCCTGAACCCCCCTCCCCCTTTCTGAAAACCTATATACGCCATATATATATATATATATATATATATATATATATCGACAAACGAATCAAGTCGACTAAAGCAAAACAATTAAATAAATAACTCGAAACATTCAACTTGCCCTGTAATTTTCTCGAATTCTTTATGACGAGTTATGTAATAAATCGATAAAAATAAGTCGATTTATGAATCCTTCCCGAATATATTATTACGAGTCATACATTAAATAGATATATTTTAATCGACTACTTGTATTAAATTCGATTTTTCGCCTTATTTTTCTTGCCTTATGCCTTTTAAGGCAAAAACTCGTCTTATAATTGTGTAAATATGTCGTCTTTTTAACAAACACAAGGCAGTTTTACGCTTCCGTATTTATAAGGTAACATTCGTCTTAAATTTGAGAAAATAAGGTGTCTTATTCACAAACACGAGGCAGCCATACGCGTCCGTAGATATTTATATACAATTAATTAGAAAAAAAATGTTAACTTAATAAAAAACCATGTTGACTAAATAAAAAAATCATGTCGATTTAATCAGAAAATTAAGTCTACTTAATCAGAAAATTATGTCGTTGAATCAGATAATTATGTCCACTTAATCAGTAAATTATGTCTACTTGCATGATAAATAAATTGACAAGTGGATGGCTTTGGTATTTGTTTATCATTGTATCCAATCCTTTATTTTCTAATTATGCTTGTATTCTTTACCTTATCTCCATTTACTTATAAATAATCTATTGACCTAGCATGAAATCATGTGCATAAAGTTCCTTTGAAGTACAGTACAGTATTTAGATGCTTGCATTTACAAGTAAAATCAATGATGTGTATCCTGTTATGAAAACAGATTTGGAAGTTGGTCTTCCTTACGACGGGAAACGCTTACGCTGCCAGAAAACATTGTCTACCTGCGTTAAATTTGAATATCAGGCAAATTTTACACTAAATTGCTTATCTTTCTTAATCTGTATGTCGTCACTGCATGTCCACATTTAAAAAAAAGTGTACTTTTTGCAAATGTGCTTTTTGTTTTTAATTTCTTTTCCATTTTTTTCCAGCTGAAAGAAATCTCAAGAAATCGTGTCACCCGTAATTAATATATAGCTGTACATAAAGTTTATCTCTCCAAAGAAATAAGAATCCTTATATTTCATACCACTCAAGTCAGGATGAAGGTCCTACCTTTTGGATTTTGTAGCTTCATCTTACGAAATTATACAAACATTAATATGAACAATTAATCCTTGTTCATATTGAACTGTATTGTTCATTTATGTTTAATGTTTACAGAATTTTTGTGGTATATAAATATATATATCAAAGTTTGATACGCTACCACTAGACCACCAGAGACTTATTGAAATTTCGGTTAATTAATAGACTTAAATGTCACGTTACGTGTCAAAATAAATGTGTGGTTCACTCTTTTTTATATCCTTTTGGTCTCACACAGAGATGGCGTAAGCAGTGTTATCTGTTTTTAATATCTGTGCATTCGAAGAACAGCCAAATCCCTCGGTGGGAAGGCAATCTCGATATTCATATATCTACATCTCACCCGTTTGGGTTCCTACCATAGACCGTTTTATATATATCTGTGCATTCGAAGAACAGCCAAATCCCTCGTTGGGAAGGCAATCTCGATATTCAGTTCTCTAATTCTAACCCCGTTGGGTTCCCACAGTAGACCGTTATATTTTGAATTTTAGGCCCTGCATTAGCATAAGTATTCACAAATCTTCTTAGATGAAGAAGTATCAACCGGTTACCGAAAGCTATATTTTTATATAGCCTAGGTTGCCGCGTGGTCTAGGGCGCTGGACGTAGTGCAGGCGGTGTTGCCATAGATGTCACAACAGTGATGATTCGAATCCCGGAGAGGGAACTACCAATGTACAGATCTAACAATGTTGGGTTGATTTTCAGACGTATATATATATATTAATATGATTTCCAAGTTTGTCGCTGTTTTTAGACGTTATATATGAATTTTCTACACGACTAGTATTTTCTTCATCAAGGAGATCCTTGGAGCTTATTCCACCTTTTAGCTGAGTTTTGGGAATTATCGATTGACAAAAAAGAAACGTCAACTCATCCTGCCCATCTTTTGGATGACACACAAAGACTTCTCAGTTTTTGTTTTTGTTCAGGTATTCTCACTAGTTATTTATTTCATTTCATTTCATAGAGTAGAGTAAAGTAGACATTTAACATCGAACTTTGGATTTTTTTCTCTCCCATCTTCTCAAGCGAGATCCATCAATCAAGGGGATAAATGGGTAGGGAGAGGAAATTTACCAGCCAATCTTCAGTCTTGTACACCCTTCTGAGGAAGTGGTATTTAGGCAGCCGTTTTCCAGTTTTTAGATCCTAGTTGCACTGACGAGATGTAAATTCATCGAAATAGGGCCGTATATGCAACAGTGAAATCCAAATGAAGTGTCGCGTGTCACTCAAATTGTAGTGGTCAAATTCCTCAGTGGAAAGATGTTCTCGATAATATCACATTGTAAGACTTTAACTCAGTTGGGCTTTGACTTCAGACGCATATATATATATAGTGTACACATGATTGGCCAATGCTAAACATGCCAAAAGCCAAAACATACTCCTTAAAACAAGCTATTCAGACCTTTTCAAGGATTTCCTCATTTATGGTATGCTTGGCTAATTTTTTTTAAACCAAAATCTATTGAATTAATACCCCAAAACCAATCGAATCCAGGAATACATACATTATAGAGTTTGAAAATCATCACAGTTATTTTTTTAAACATTCTTTCAAATTTTGGGGCCAAGACGTGGCCTTAACGAACATACTTCTTTAGATACTGCAAGTATTAGAATGATGGTACAAAGACAAGGACATTTTTCTTTTGGAAAAGAAAAGTCATAGCGTCTGTCATGTAGTGTATTTTGTAGTCTACCTCTGTTGTCAGTGTCAAAATGAAGGTCAAGGAATGAAGCCAATGTGGAAGTGTCTGTAGTATCCTATAAATCGAGCTATTGGGTAGATTATGTGAATAACATCACTAAGCCATAGGTTGTTTTAATTACAAAACATCATCTGTATAACGAAAGCTAATTGTATATGCTTGGACAGGTTTTTTCCCTTTATTATTGAAGAAGCCTTGTGATGAATTCAGCTTCAGAAGAATGGAGAAAGAGACTGGCTTATAGAGGTTAGCAGTTTATGTCCATTTGATGTCTGATAGTCTATTGAAAAGCAAATTCTTCAAAACTATATATCCCAAATGGCGGTTATATTAGATTAGTTGTAGATTGTTTCAACAAACAATTATCATTGTTAAGATTATATAATAATCTTTAATAACTGTATGCAAAAGAATGACATGAAATAAGGGCTCGAAATGGCTTAACTTTTTACAGACCCCAATTTTTGTATCTTAATATCAATGAAAAGTTATGAAATGAAAATAATTAACCCGACTGATACTTTATGGGCTGTACATGAGGGGTCAAAGTTCAAATTTCTAGCTTTATTTCTTTTGAAAGTCACTAATTCAGTAATTTGTAAATGGCTATTACTTTCCACATTATATGGCTGTTGATATATTTTGTTTCTCAGAAAATTAATAAAACTAATACATGTGTTCAAAACATTGGATTTCTTATGACCTTTAGCACATTTAGGGGTAAAACATGCCCAATTTGTAATAAAAATTAACAAACATTGTCTTATTAAGTTCATTTTCTGTACGATAAGATGGTAACGTTTCTCCTATAGGATATCCGAAAGTTACTTTATGATCAATAGTTAATTTGGCAATTGCTTTTAACATTTCTGAATGAGTTATGCAAAATACTTCTATAGAAAAGGGAGCTAACGGTTTTGTTTGTTCCAAAAGTAATTAAATTGAACCAGTTTTCTTTCAATGGTTGTTTTCTTCATAGTTCAAGTTTGTTTTTATTTTTATTTAACTTATAGTCAATGCTTCTTATGCAATATTTTATTTGATAATTGTAAAATACACATGTTTTTGACGAAAGGATATGGAGTAAATGAATATAAGACCATAACACATATGTTAACTCCAGCTGCAATAATTTTAATGAGCTGTATGGCCATTTTGGAAATAAGTTCCTCATCAGCAGCACTAGAACCCAAACAAAGGAAATCAATAATTTCAAAAAAAAAAATGTTTAAAACTTTAAAACCAAACGAAATCCGAATAATCAGTTATAAAAATTAGATTAGTATATTAATAAGTATATTAATTATCAGATCAGTTTATTTATGTAATATATTTTCTTAAAATGCAGTCGACTTTCATACTCTTGCAACTTTTGTATTTAAATCAAATATTGAAACAAAATAGAAAAGTGTATCAAAAGCGAAATTTGAATCTCCAAGATGACTTATTTATGATTGGTATAGACGATTCAAATGGTCAGTAGGGTACTTTTATCAAAAAAGTTAAACAATTTAAGTTTGTATCAAATTAAAGTATGGCTTCAAAGATTAACCAACTTATAATATTGATGAAATTAAATGTTTGCTGCGCAGTTTAGGCAAATTCGTTGAAAATATTGTGAAATCCATAAAATAAAATAAATGAACTTTATTTCCTTTATTTTCATTATTTAAGTGAAGAACAATAAATGAATTACGTATGTTATGAAGAATGGTCGCCGAAAGTTCGAATTTAGAACTCACACTGAACAAAGTGAAAGCTAAAATGATCACGTGACCCAATATTAAAAGGTACGTTTGGTACATCTTCATCGCAAAAGTTCAGGGGCAAGCGCTCCATGGAACTTTGAAGGGCATACACCAATAAATCCTGCAAAAAGTGTATATTACGTAAAGTTCTGCAAGAAAATTACCTTAGATATATAAAAATGTTTAATTTCCAAAATTCGCCAAACTGCGTCTTGACGACACACTTATGTCTTGTGAATATAGACAATTGGCAAATTCAAATGTTCTTGCAGCACTTTTTGAATACTTAATATTTTTGGGTCCAATAAAACTAGTTTAACCCTGCCGCAGCATGTTTGCGCCTGTCCTAAGTCAAGAAATTTATTATGCCTTTGTGTGTCTTGTCTGTTTTCTAATTAGTTCACGTTATGTCTATGGGAGTCTAGGGTAATGTTTATTTCGCTGAACTTGATTGCTCTTTATTTAGGGGCCAACTGCGACCTGCCGTTAGGTATGGGGTTTCCTCACCGTTCATCAAGATCTTATGGTGGATTTGAGTTGTTAGTACTCCCCTTTGGGTCGTTGTTTCTTTGACACATTCCCCGTTTCCCTTCTTTTTCCCATTAATAGGTCATGGGCTGAAATCACCCCCCCCCCCCCCGCCACTTATGATCCAGACAACTTTTTTTGTCAGTCCTTTTATATCCTCTCTTCAAAATAAAGTATGTTAACATGAATATAACCTGCACGCACGGACAGTATAGGGCCACTTTTATAGCATACCACACAAATTGCTTGTATTGTAGTCTTAATCTTAATTTTATTCTTTTGAGCTCATCATTTTTATGTAGATAAGTTAGATAGACTGAAATTTGGCACTCAATTGAAGCTTATTTAATAGAATTTACAATGAACACAAGTTTTACCACTTTACGCATTTTTTTATGGCCTGGTGATGTAAAAAATGTACCCACCTTTTGCAAAAAAATTGAGAAAATGACGATATTGAAGCTGTCAGTTTTTATGCCTAATTTATCTGTTGTGATATTATGTTGAAAAATAAGCCTAAGAAAGACCTTAAAATTTCGATTTAAGTATATTTTTTTTTTAAACGGAAGTTTCGGAATTTCAAATATTTTCACAATTTCCAATTTCTTACTTCTGGATTGACAATTTTGAATATATATCTTATAACTGCCAATGCAATAATAATTTTCAATATGTAAGCAACAAATTATGTGAAAAAAAATAGAGTCAGAGTTATTGTTTGATCAGAAATGCTAAAATTAGCACTATCCCCTTTACATTAAGAAAAACATTAAAATATTCAGGTTCTAAATGAAAAAAAAGATAACGTCTTATGCAAATTATTGTATGTATTTCACTAAAGCTGACATGCAGAAGCCCATTTAAGTAGATTCAACCTTTTATGGGCCTTCTTTTGGCCTTCGGCTCGAAATTTTATGATAATTGGAATGAATTATTGCTGTTTTGCCATTTTTCATCAGAAGCAATGTACATATTACAGATGCAGCTATTGACAAAATGTTGATCCTCCACAACTTGTAGTATAAGAAATGTAAACTGTACCGCATATTTTAACCTTACTTATGTAACATCTTGAGCTTCATGGCACTAGAAGACGCATCTTTAGACAAAAATATTCTTCTTCTAAGAGTTGTAGTATCTGAGATACAAAGATGTAATCCTAAGTCATGCAATCATGAAATGTAGGTGAAGGCAACGTAATTCATAGTTATTAGTTATCTGTAGTATCACTATTTGACCGTTGTGAATATCAATAAAAATGTCACGAGTGCAGAAAAAACGCAGAAAGATAAAACGAGTTGCGGAACTAGATTAATGCACTGCGTCGTTCGATGCCAGTGACATTTTCATTGATATTCATGACGGTCGATTAGTTAAGCTTTTATTACATAGATTTGCTACTCAAAAAACAAGATTTTAAACACGGATATTGTTCATTTCAAAGCACCACTTTTTTACTTAACAACGACATTGACGAGATATTTTTGCCGATGACAACATGAGATTTATTTAACTGAGGAAACTCGATCATTCGCCGCCATCTTTATAATGAACTATTTACGTTAAGATATATTATATGTATATTCACCTGCATTAAATGAATATGTATGTTCAATTTTACCATTTCTATGATCATTCATGCGTATTTGTTTTATTTTGATATAGTCATTTTACATGTATGCCTTCAACCCTAAGGGGTAGAAGTGTGCATTCTAAATAAATGAATGCATAATATAATATCAACATCTGAAAACTTTTATCACCGGTTTGGCATTCAACTAAAATTAATAAATTACAAACCACATAAAAATCCAGTAAGTATATGAAAAAGAAAGGAAATGGGGTAAATGTCAAGGAGACAACATCCCATATCTAGGTAAAAACGACCCAAAACAAAACATCTAGGGGTCACCATATGGTCTTCAACACAGTGAGGAACCTCACACCATATAATAAGCCGTAAATGGCCCCGAAAAGGTAAAAAAAAAGTGAATAAATCAATGGAAACAAACCACATCCAATAACCCAAATATCAAGAAACTAAAATTAACATATCAATATTTGTCTTTTGACTAAAGACTTTGTTTATGGTTTTCCTTCATTATGTGCAATAATAATGTAGTTTGAACGGTGCAGATATATATTGCGGTTGTTTTATCTAACACAAAGCAGATTAATACATAACGTTACTACTATTCAGTGACTGAATTGCTGTCACTATCCTAGTTCGTCAATGGAATAACAGAAGCATCCAAAATAGAGTTTTCATTGGATCTTTCAACAGTGGAGATATTCTACAACCTGTGATATCCTAAGTACCAAAGGATACTTGCTACGTGAGCACAAAAACCTACTACTCGTGCACCAACTTTACATCTGCATTACCATCACTTGATGTCGCCCTCATTAGAGTAGTCAACAAAAATCGTATGGACTCTCTGTCGACTGTGTCTTGATTGGATTTTGACTTTAAGAAATGCTCTTTGACTTTGCATATAAACAACTGGTATGAACTATCATAGTTAATGTGCTCTTTTGTATAGCTTGAAGCCTGTTTGATCTGGTATATTCCCATCGTTACGTGTCGGAGTTTATCTAAGCTAATGACAGGAAAATAATTCAATTCCCAAAATTCTAGAGATGCATCTATTGGAGAAGAAATTCATTCGTCCAGTCTCTACACTCCGTAGTCATGAAACAAAATAAAACGAAGAAATTACCGGCTTGGACGTCGCCCGGGTTGTTTTGTCTTGTCATACTGTCTCAATTCGTGTTGCTGGGTATTGCCGTGGTTTTGGATTTTTATATTTTTAGAATTTCCCCTTTCCTCGTTTTGGCTTCGGTGTTCGTTTGCCGATGTATTTAAACCACTGGACCGATATCTCTGTTGGTGGACGAATCGTACCCGAGGATATCATCCGTCCAGTCACTACACTCATTAGTCATGAAACAAAAAAAAAAAAAAAATGAAGCAAATACCGACTGGGACGTCTCCCGGGTTGTTTTGTCTTTGTCACACTGTCTCAATTCGTGTTGCTGTGAATTGCAGTGATTTTGGATTTTTATTATTTAAGAATTTCCCCTTTCCTCGTTTTTGCTTCGGTATTCGTTTGCCGATGTATTTTAACCACTGGCCCGATATCTCTGCTGGTGGACGGATCGTCCCCGAGGATATCATCCGTCCAGTCACTACACTCCGTAATCATGAAACAATAAAAAAACGAAGCAAATACCGACTAGGACGTCGCCCGGTTTGTTTTGTCTTTACCCTACTGTCTCAATTCGTGCTGCTGTGAATTGCCGTGATTTTGGATTTTTATGATTTAAGAATTTCCCCTTTCCTCGTTTTTGCTTCGGTATTCGTTTGTCGATGTATCTTTCCATCAGCATTTATCGTTATCATATGTTTTTGCGATCGCAGCATCATCATTCCTTACATTTGCAAAGTCAGAACCCAAAACAGATAAAATATATCCATCAGTTCCTACAATGACCATCGGTTTCAATAGAGGTCTATGTTTGTGTAAACTGTAGGACATTCTCTGAAACATGTAGTCAGAACTCTTTTGAATGTTTATGTAAGTACCATCTAAAACAATAATAGCTACATCATTTTCAGGAGAAAAATATTGTTTTTGCTGTGGGTGTTATGTGGTTTCTCACAAAATATTCGTGAGTTATGTGACCAAAGCCAACATTGCTTGGTACAAAATCTTTGATTAATGCATTTTTAGCACTGTGGATGCATTTTTGAATTTGATGTGAACCCTTTAAAAAATGGTAGCTAAAATTGTGTTTGATATTCCTGTGCGAAGCTTAGATAGAAGAATCGCCACACAAGTGCGGATTGATCTTACGTTTAAATAACGAATAGAAGTGACTTGAGAGCATAATTGGTTTAACTGATCTTTGTAGAGTCATGTTATATTAAAGTAGTCCTCTTTTTGTCAGGCTGATGGATTATCAAAATCCAGAGAAGACGTTTTCGATAAAGCTAGTCTGATGTTTTTTAAAAGAGAACTTATGTCGCCCGTGTTGAAAAAAATGACTGCTGGTATTTTGCATTTATTATATTCAACGAAGATGATTTAAAAATGTCTTTGTCTAAATGTGACGTACACCATCGTGTTTTAGAGTTTGTAAATATTTTTGTTTGAATGATGTCTATGTTCTGGCGTTAATTGGTACAGTACATAGCCTGACTTTAGTATTTGCCTTCTTTTTTGGACACTATGCAATATTTATGTGAAGTATGTGTTGAGGCAATATTTATCTGAATATTTCTTGGGCTAAGAACGTCCTTAGATTTTTTACTTTTGTTCATTGGCATTACCTTCATCATTAATATCTAGGTCAGAATGATTTTCATCGTCTGTTTCTGAAACATCATTATATGATTCTCTCGCTTCTAGGGATCCCCAAAATACAACTTTACACTTTCCACAAATGACATCATTTTTCTCAGTGTCTCGCCCAATAATTTTTGTAACATACTGCTTTAACTCAGGGGAATTGATTCGTCTTCTGTATTTTAGATGGCCTTTACCACAAACACAACACTTAAATGCTTTGACCATCTGAAAGAAGATTGAAAAATGTCAAATGGTATTTGAGAGTTCATTTCTCTTCACCTAGAAAATGACTCATAGACAGTCTTATAGACCTTCATATTATAGAATCAAAGTTTATTATACTTTAGCGGGCATTTTATTGATAACCGAGACAGGGGACAGTTTTCTGTAATCGTCCGCGTACGTGTACAACACTCTCAAACGTGTCCATTCTTCTAATAATGTCTGTTTGTCTCCCAAACGTGTTCATTTACGCAGTTGCGCCTACCTGTGTCAATTTTGAAACGCTTAATATTACTGCAAAAATTACAGAGACCTAGAAGTAATTGTATGCTGGTAATAAAATATTCACTCATCGGTGTTTTAAAACAAGCATATAAATTATGTACAATCAAATGTTTTTTTTTTTCTTTTTAGCTGCTAAGAATGATTTGAAGTGATTTCTGGTGTTCTTTTAATTTTCGGCTTCCAGGCATATCTCCTTATTGGTCGCTAGTTATTGGTCACTAGCTTGAGTCTGGTGCGTAGACATGTACACGTTCCCTTGCATATTCATGTAGATGTTTGTCGTTCTTTCATTATTTATTTTATAATCATATTCTCCCTAAAACCTCTTTTATTCGAAATAATTTCGTTTTATTTGTCTTTTTTACAATGAAAACAAGTATTGAAGACATGCGGTTTTATTTGAGAATATGTATAATACCGAACAGAAAGAGCGGTTAATTTTGTAATAATTACAATTGTTATGACGGGAAACGAAATTGACTGGTCGCTCAAAACATCTTATTTTCAGAGGATAAACATGGCAAAAGGAGTCCAGGAGAAATGAGAGAGGGACGGGAGAAAGGAAAAAGGCGTGGGGCAAAAGAGAAAGGAAGGGGAAAAAGATATAGAGACAAGGGATATGAATGGGCGATAAGAGAAAGGAGAGAAAAGATAGTAGAAAGGAAAATAAAGAGGCGAAAGAAAGGAAAAAGGTGCTCGACTTTGCAACCCATATTTTTGTACGAATATAAACCAGTCATCTGTGCGTCTTCGATTCAACCATTCACCAGTCTGTACTTTTGCTGTAACATATATATGTATATATAGTTTACAATAATTACATAAAACAATTTTGAATACATTGCACTTCATAAACTATGCACTATTGCAGTACAATTACATTTCAAGTCACAACACACTGTATTACCATCATTCACATACAACAATTGATAATTATTTCAACCTTTTATTTTGAGATTGTGAATTTCTTCCACGTCATCCAAACACGCCAAGCCGATTTTTTTGTGTTGAATTTTTCGTTAAATACCCAGGATGTCTGTTCATTTTTTTTTAGGCGAGGTCGAAAAAAATGTTATTAGCATTTAAGATATCACACTATATACTAGTACCCCGTCTATAACATGGATGGCATTTATTTTCATTTGAGAAGTCATTTTAAAGATAATGCGTATTATGCATAACGTAATAAAGAATCAATTCCATTTGTTGAGACAAAGTCATATAACCTGATATAATCTGGATATTTGTTTCTATTAATTATTGTGAGTGTGGGTTTATATTATTTTTCACCAAAACTGGCAATTTCTGCGGAATAACTATATGTTTTTCACCGATGAATTCCCCCTTCCCAGAAAGCTACAACGTCTGTGGAAAATCCTTAGTTCTAAATCCCTCGGCAAAATTCGGGATACTCTCCTCTTTCGAAATCCGTAATTGTATATTATATGTACCATAGCAGTTTTACATAATATGGCATTCATGTTTTCCTTAATTGTTTTCTGTATTGATGTTTTACTTTAAACCTATATTTATTCGAAATAGTTGCATTTTATTGGTTTTATAAACCTTGCACACAATCCTATTTCAGAGTCTATACAGTAGTATTCAAACAGGATACAAAGTCTAAATTCTATTTCATGTGTCACTTGAATACAGCGTCTGCTTTCTCACTTCATACATTCACGCCCAAACATGTTTCCTGCAAATATAATTTTGTTTTTATCCACTTTTTGATTACCTTTATGCATTTTTCAATTACCTCTGTTGTGTAGTTAAGAAAAAAAAAATATGAGAATCAAACCTTGTCCGCCCGCATGAAACGCAACGCATTTTTTTTGTCTTGATAAAATTTTATTCAATAAAGTCATATAAAAAGAATATTTAGGCTAATCTCCCAAATATTCACAATTCAACAATTGTAAATAACATAAAGATGCAATGATATATATATGCATGGATTAAAAATAATAAACATTAGAAATCTATTGTTACTTGTTTGTCTCTTGTTGCAAGCATTGGATTATTATACAAAAAATACCGAAGTTGCATATAAAACAGTAAATTTCGTTATGCTGTACACGTGTTTCAAGGAGTAACCTCTCATCAGCAGCATTAAAATCAAATAATATGGAAAGCCGTAATCCAAAAATTGTAATAAAAGAAGTACTTATTACCAAATAAATCGAAGTAGGAAGTCAAATCCAGTACCAAGGACATCTACCGAGTGCCATACACGGAATGAAGCCTCGATATTTTTACGGAGATTGAATTTTGATAAAAGCAGTAAATTTCTATAACACGCAAGGTAAAATATTCATGTCAGACAAGTCTGACTATAGGGCTGGTGAATACCCTCGGGGACCTCTGGTCCACCAGCGGTGACATCGGCCCAATGGTTCAAAATACAAAACATACCGAAGTTGCATATAAAACAGTAAATTTCGTTATGCTGTACAGGTGTTTCAAGGAGTAACCTCTCATCAGCAGCATTAAAATCAAATAATATGGAAAGCCGTAATCACTGTAATATCACTTAAATAAATGCAGACAGTTTGTCCCTTTATAAAATTCATACATGCTTAAATTACATTTCTAATTAAAACTGATTTAAAATATTGTTGAATATCAAACATTGCATTTTCTTTAAATGCTAAATGTCTTCGTTTTACTACACAGAATCTTCTGATAGCCAGCAAATTATTCACAAAATTATATACAATTTTGGTCTTTATATAGAGGTCCATATGAGTTTTAATAGACCTAAAAATCAATATTGACCGACGCCAAAGGATGACCGAAAGGTATCGACCGATACAAAAGACCAATAATTGTTTTATTACATAATAATCAGCTTACATGGAAATCTGTAGGATTTTCAAAGTTTTTTTTATATTTTTAGATTTAAGTAGCTGTAAAACACGAAGAACTGGTTAAAACAATGATATTTAAAAAAAAAATAGATAAATAATAAAGCAAGAAAATGGCCTGGACCTGGACATGTGTCAAACTTGTTCCCACAGCTATGTACCTATTGAGTTTTTTTTTCAGTTACATAATTTGTGAAATTTTAATTGAGATTGTAAATTCGTATTTCTGTTAAATATTGTGATCTCTGCATACTAAAATACAGGCATCTACACTCGATTCTGCAATTCTCCGAAATCATACTTCATGAAATTTTGTTCAAAAGCGTGCACAGTTTTTTTGTTTTTTTTTTTTTGCAAATTTTAGCAGCATATAATTACAAGAATTTGTTAATCCGTCCTTTTAGCCTTTTAGCGAAAAGGAGTATGATGAAATAAAAATGAAATAAAAACAATAAGTACAATAACCTTTCATTACTCGGTCTAACTTCCCATGACAAATTATAAACAAGCTTCCGAAATCAAGGTGAAAATGTAAAACTACTAAAACGCAATACCCCGATGTAAATCACATTTTTTTTACTTTCGATCACCTTCCGGGTATTTTGTAAATAGTAGTCTGCTTTCAAAGTGCTTCTAATGTCAGCAGAGAACCACTGTCCCAACGCCATTTTGTTGATCTTTGAAATGTTTGGTCTACCAAACGTACTTATAATACGGCGATCCTGATTGGCTGAAAGTCGTGTGACTTCAAGATCAGTAACGTCCTCGGTCAATATCCTTTTTAATCAAACAATATCAAGTTTGATGGAATATCAGGTGACATGTTTTGAACTATTTTAATAAAATCATGTAATAAAGGTTAATATTTCACAATTTTTTGTCAACCCAAAATAACACATATATTCAAAGTTAATGCTATTGACAAATTCAGGTGAACTATTCAACAAAATATTATGCAACAAATCTTCGATAAACTGATTGAAAGTATTTAAAGCTGTACAGGTAAAAATCAAGTGAGATAAATCTTCAGTTACAGTAGCACATTCAGGACAAATAGTATTTGTAGTTATATTACATCTAAATAATCTCTCCTTAGTAAAAATAACACGATGAAATAATTTGAATGAAATTTATCGGAAATCACTTTGAAGAAAAATAAAGTTTAAGATTTTCAGAGCTTTTCTAACATTAAAATCTGGATACAATCCACGCCAATAAGATAATAAAGTGGGTTCTCTTGAAAGCTTTGAAATAAGGAATGTATAACATTCACACGTTGAGAATGGGAACGAACGCCAGATTTTAACAATGGACTAAAACATGCTTATTTCGCTGAACTAACACTTTGTATTCCTCAGGTATTGACTCCAATAATAGTTTAACATATTCTAAAATTTGACATGGTAAAACATCTGGGAATTTTTGTGAAATGGTATCTACAATACCATCACTAAATGCTTTAAAATATTACATTTTACCATTACTACATATATTTGGGTTCAAAAATAATGGAACATCAAACACATTTTGAGAATTTACATTGCATTCAACATATTTAAAAACTGTCTGCAATGACTTTAACATGCATCGATAAAATTCTGGTATATTATCAGTATTTTTATTTTTCAAATCACACATTAGAATTTCAGTGCCTAATTGCATGTTCTCTATTTTTGAAAATAAATATAAACATGTACTTTTCCAAACAGCATAAAAGTTCTCATCAAAAAGTTTACTGATAAATTGTATTCTAAAAGCGAACATTTTTTGAAAAATATCAGTAAGATTCAAAGATTCAAATCTCAATCATGAATTTCATTTATAATAACATCAAAAGCTACTAGGGGAGGCTTACTATCCCATAAAAATTCAACACACTTCTTTTTTATATTCAAATAATATTAACAACCATCAACCATCAATGTATACCATCATTTGCTTATTAACAAAGGATTTATTACACTCACTTTTCTACAATTCCATAAATTAATGATTTTATTGACAGACTGTATTTTTGAATCCCAGTTCAATTCATTACATTTTGATTTATTTTTGCCAATCCATATACCAAGTAATTGTATGATATCATCACATTCTTTCATTTTCCATACATCTAAGTCTTTCTTATCAATTTTTCCAACTCCTAATGACATAACTTCTAATTTTTCTTTATTAACTTTTGCACTAGAGGCACTTTCATATAATGTTAAAACAGTAAAAGCTTCCTTCATTGAATTAGAATCAGCTAAAGTCAATGTAGTATCATCTGCGTGAGTAAATATTTTTTCTTCTTTATCAGACATTGGAATTTTAATACCTTTGATAGAATCATTTTGTTTTACAGCAATACTTAAACGTTCAGTAAGTTAAACATACAATAGAGCTGATATTGGACATCCTTGTTTTACAGAATTTTTCAACTTAAAATATGACGTTGAGAAACCATTGCATTTAACCGAACTAAAAATATTTGTATAAAATATATCAATCGAGTTTATGAATTTATGACCAAAGCGAAATTCTTCCAAGACAGCAAAAAGATATTCATGTCCAGCTGTATCAAAGGCCTTCTCTTGATCGAGTTTAAGTAAAAACCTTCAGTTTCATCCATTTCAACCAAGTCAATAATATCCTTTACACCACATAGAATATCAAATATAACACAAGATGACACACCTAGACACCCCTCAAAAAATATGAAGGGAGTATATGAAGGGGTTGAACACACAATTGAAGAAAAAATGAAGGAAGAACAGTTTAGTATTGAGCTAGCCCAGCGCAACCCCCC